>WBSA01000050.1:0-75607 GCA_009828645.1 Calcarisporium arbuscula
TATTATTATTATAAATTTGAATATTTTAATAATAATTACTAGCTATTATAATACCTTACTAGTAGTATTCTATAAATAATACTATTCATAATACTAAATTATATTATACTTATATTCAAATTAAGCTTATTCTCTTTTTTAAAAAATATCTTCTTTAATAAAAAGTAAGCTAGATAGCTAGATTAGCCTAGCTACTAAAATTTATGATATATGTAAATAGTATACTGAACTTAGGTCTAAATAGAGTATTATATAGATGGTTGTTATCAGCCTTAGTATAGTTTTTCTCTATTAGTATCTATAGATTTACCTAAATTATATTCTACTCCCTATAGATAATAAAATAGTATAATATAATAAGTAATATTATATATATTTAATTGTAATTAAGTTATAATTTATTAGAATTTTAATAATTAATATTTATTATACTTTTTAAATAATATAACTTTATAATTATTAAAATAAAGTTTAGAATGAGATATAGTACTTTATTAAAGCTTTACTCTTTTAAATATATTAATTTTATATATATGTATTATAAATAAATATAGTATTATTAATTTTAAACAGATTTTGAATGAAAATCTCTGTTATTCTTTATTTTCTTTATTATAATATAATCTTTTTAAGAAGTAATTACTTGTAAAGTAATTTCTTTAATATTTTCTATTTTTGAAGTAAATATTCTAGTTTTTATTTAAGAGTTTAGGTTTTTATATTTATATTATTTTAATTAATTAAATATTAAATAGAAATTTCTATTTAATAAATAAAATAAGCGCTGTAGTGATAAATAAAGTAATAAGAAAAGGGAATAGGGGATAGTAATGGATATAATGATTCGTGATAAGATGTTATTAATTATGAAAAGGAAATTAAGATTTCTAAGTAGTTTATATATTGTGGTACTAGTTTTATTGAAGTAGAAAAATAATAAATTAATATGTACGTAATGGGATTTTCATTAAATAAAGATTATATTGGAAAAATTAAATAAGTTAGATTTTTAAAAATTATAAAATATAAAAAGACAAATATTTCTTTATTTTTAATTCTATTATTTATTATAATAAAAATTATAATTTTAAATTTAAATATAATTTAGTAAATAAATTTAATTATAAATCTAAAGTTAGCTTTTAATATAATAATAATTTTAATTTAACTTATTAAATTATATTTTATCTTTATAATATATATTTTACTTTAATTTTTAGAAAGATATTAAGAATTAAAGTAAACTTTAAAGAAAAATATTTTTTTAATATAATTATAATATTTCTTTATATTCTTTTTATTTTATTACTTATATTATATAAATCTTTAATTTAGCTCTTTAATCTTTTAATTAAGTTCTTTAATATATATTTATAATATTTTACTATATTTTATAATTTATAAAATTAATAAAAGTTAAAATATAATAATTATAAATATATTTTATTATTTTTTAAATAAATATATTTTTTATTATATAATTTATAATTTTTAAATTCTTATAAATCTCTTATATTATTATAAAATAATAATTAATTAATTAAATAAGTTCTTAATACAAACTTATTATAATTTTTTTTTAAATTTTTTTAATATAGTAAATATTTTATAAAGTAGTAATTTAATAATTACTTTAAAGAGACTTTTAATAAATTTCTAAATAAAGATTTATAATAAATTTATTTCTTTTACTTTTAAATTAAAAAGTAATACTTTATTAAATTAAAAAGTAATACTTTATTAAAATAATTTTTTTATATATTTAATTAAGTTTTACTTAATTAAGTTAATATAATATATTTTTAAAGTTTTAATTTAATTTATATTAAAATATTTAAATTTTACTTTTATATTCTTTTTAATTTAATTTAATTTTTTATATTTAAATAAATTACTTATATTAAGTTAATTTATTTTTATTAATTTAATATTTTATATATATATATAACCTATATTTATTAAGAAATTTATAATATTAGTTTTATTAAACTTCTAATTAAACTTTAAATAATAAAGTAATTATTTCTCTTAAAGCTTTTAAAAATATAAATATAATATAATTATTTAATTCTTTATTTATTAAATAATAAATAAGATTTTAAATATTTAATAAATTAAGTAAATTTTCTTAAAAGAAGAAAATAAAAGCTTATTTCTTTTAATTCTTTTTTTTAATTTTATACTTTCTTTTTATTTAATTTTTCTTTTTTTTATTATTATCTAGAGAAATTTAATTAAATCTCTCCTTTTCTTCTTAATCTAGTTCTAGATTATATTCTTAATTAAATTCTCTATTTAAATTATAATTATACTTTTAACTATATTCTTTACTAAGTTTTATATTATATACTTAATTAAATTTATAAGTAAGTTCTATAATAATTATATAAAAATTAGATATATTTAACTTATTTTTATTAAAATTGAAATTAATAATAAGTTTTAAATTTTAATAAATACTAGAGTTATTTCTATTTTACTTATAATTCTAGTTAAATTATTAAATCTCTATAAACTCTTTCTCTTTAATTAAAGTTATAATTAGTAGAATATTTAATTTATTTATATATATATATATTATTAATATAAATTAATAAGTAATAATAATAAAGTAAATCTCTTTATTTTCTTTCTAATTTATTAATATTATAATTTTATAGAGTTAATAATATAAACTTAAATATTAATATAATATATTAACTTAAAAGCTCTTTAACTTAATTAATTAATATATCTTAAAGATAAATTAATATAAAATCTAGTAGTTATTATTCTTTATCTTTCTTTTCTTAACTAAAGTAAAATTAATATTATTTTAATACTTTTATTATATAATTATATATTATTTTACTAATTTAAGAAAAGTAAATTATAATTTCTTTTTATTTTAATAATAAAAAAATTATATTTCTTATTACTTAATTTTTATTATTAATTAATTATTATTTTTATTATAAACTCTTTATTTATTTCTTTTAATATAATTATATTAAAAGTACTTATTTTGTATTATTACTTAATTACTTTAACTTAATTAAAGATAAATTATAATAAAGTTCTTTAGCCTAAAGATAGTAATAATCTCTTTAATTTCTCTTTTCTTTACTTAATTATATAAAGATTATTTTCTTTTTCTATCTCTATTAATAATTCTTTTTAAAATATTTTATACCTTCAATAAATTAATTAAATAGTTTATAACTATTTAAGTAAATTATTTTTATATTCTTAATATAGTAAGTCTTCTTTATTATAATCTCTATTTAAAATAAAGAGAATATATTTATATAATTTAATTATTAAATAGACTTAATAAAATACTACATTTATAAGAACTTAAGAGTTATAGACTTATAAATTATAATAAAGAAATTATTAATAGTTCTAATTAATATAATAATATATATTTTTATTTAATTAAATAGGTTATTATAATAATATATTTAATAAAGAGATATTAAATAGTTAATTTTAATAAATAATAATAATAATAAAGAAGAGTATATTATTCTAGCTATTATAATATTACTACTTATATTAAGTTCTAGAAATCTATATAATATAAGACTACTATCTCTAAGAGTAAGTCTTATTCTCTATCTCAATATATTTTTTATATTTTTATAATTATATAATATAATAGAAAAAAACTATGATTTATTATATAATAATATTACTATTAACTAGTTATTACTTAGTAAGCTATTATTATATATATCTATAGATAAGGAAATGTTAACTCTTAAATTACAATTACTATAGAGAGAACTATTATAAATATATTTATAATAAGTAAATAGAAAATAAAAAATTATAATAAAGAACTAGCTAAATTGTAATATATTTATAACTAAATAGCTAAAGTATAGCTAATATATTAAAAAGGAACTTCTTAAAGATAAAACTAACTTTAAGTTATTAATACTTAAGATAATATCAGGGGCCAAATAGGCTAATTAGACTATGGGTACCTAAGGCAGGAACTTCTAGTTAGGTAGCCTTAAAACCGCAGGGATATATAATAGTAATAGAAGGGTAAGAACTAATTTATATAATAATTAAGAAGTAGTAAGATAGTAAGGAGAGTATTATATATATAGTATAAGCTTATTATAAGTTCCTAGCTATCTAGCTTACTAACTTTCACTTCTTAATAATAATCTATTTCTAAATTTAATAAAGCTTTCTAAATTAAGTAATTTAAAAATATAGAGTTTATATAGTATATATAGAAAAATATAAACTAATTAATATAATAATTAAGAGATAGTAAGATAATAAGGAGATTAATATATATATATATATATATATATATTATATTTATTATAAGTTCTTTACTATTTAGATTATTAACTTTTAAGTCTTAGTGAAAATCTATTTCTTTAATTTAATAATTATATAGTAATTTAATAAATTATAAAGTTTTTAAATTTTCCTTTATATTAATAAATAATTCCAAAAGTATTATACTTATTTTATATTTCTTATATTAAAAATTAATTAAATTATAGTAATATAAAAATATAAACTTGAAAATAATTAGTATTATAGAAAAAGAGTAAGAATACTTTAATTTAAGTTATAAACTATTTAGTAAATAGTATAATAAAGCAATTAAGTTAATATATTTATTTATATATTATTATTTAAATACTATCTTTTAATTCTTAATAAATAATTTTACTTATTATATTGCTTTTATAATTTACTATTTAACTTCTGAAAATTATGAATTATTTATATATTTCAGTTACTATAGTCCATATTGTATCTATTTATTATAGATTTTTTTTTTAGAAAATAGAAGGTAATATATATATATATATATTACACATTGTATTATATTATTTATTTATTATATCGATTGTCATTATTATTTAGTTGATACTGATAGTACTCTGTAGTATTTTGGCCATACCTATCTGAGCTGCTGTAATCATACTCCTCCTCGGTGTTTCTTGTTTCTTGATTTTCATAAATTTGGCCTTCAACATAGTCGACCTGTTCAGCTGATTCAGAGTCGGCGTATTGTATAGCCGCCTATAAACACAACTCGGTTAGGATAAGCTCATGGGCCGTGAAGGGTTCGCTTTCTAGTCACTTACTCTATGATAGTCAAAATTATAGTCACCCAATGTATGTTGAGTGTCATGTTCGTCTTGTATATGCTGGTCTACTAGATATTGCTCCTGTTGCTGCTTGTTTCGCGCTTCTTCCTCGAGCCGCCTTTGTTGCGGCGAGACAGGCACATTCATCTGTGGATGCATAGCCTGGACGATAGCTAGATAGCTGTACATAAAGTTACTGAGAAGAACCTGACTCAGAAGAGACCTGCGTGGATTGGCTAGCTTGATGTGAGCCATTCGATAGATGGCCCTTTCCTCTAAGAGAGGAAATCTTGTCCAGTTGTAGTCGAGGTCGGCTCGCAGCGGTCTTACTGGCGCTTGCTCAGGAACGTAGAGGTATTGGTTCTTCTTCGCTGCTCTCTCTTTTTCTTCCCTCCGCCTACTGCCTCCGAACAGAGATGAAAAAATTCCACCGTCCTTGTCTTTTTTTAAGTCTAATTTCCGACTGCTGTCCTTCCTACGCTCTTCTTGGAGTTTGCCATCAATGCCATCTCGGTCCATGCTCAGGGTGTCACGGTCTCTTATAGTTGACTTGTCGATGGATGCCTGGATAACATCCAATCTCGTTGAATCTGCAGCTTTGTCGAATGTGATCTTGCTTTTCTGTCTCTTGCTCTCCTCCTTTTTCCTTTCTCTATCGTCTGCTACCCCTTTGAACCACTTCCATGCACCACTGGGTTTGGCATGAATGCCTGGACCCTCTGTCTCCCGGTCTCTCCTTGCTTTCTTGTCTATTCGCTTGTTGTCCTGAGTTAATATAGGGCTATGCGCCATTTTATGTGGTAGAGGAGCCGCTTCACTCAAGATGATTACCGAGCTGGTGCTGGGAATTTCGTTTAATACTTGCGATGGAGGTGCATTTTGTGATATTTCAATGGCATCGTGTCGTTGGTAGGATATGGGGGGTATGTGGGGGGAATCATCACTCGTCATAACGGCTGCACCATGCTGACCGATAAGATCGTCGACGGCCTGGTCCAGCCGCGCTTCATGATGCAAACTAGTCGCAGCCTGTGAGGATAATGTCTCCGGAAATAATTCAGTAGAGTGTATTTCAAGGTGACCATGCCCTTCCAAGGGTATTGGATAGCTTGTCGGAGACAAATTCGATACTTCACGAATAGGCAGGTGGTCTTGATGTAAACATGAAAGTTGCCCACGACACAGGCATGTTTCCTGCGCCAATCTTTCATTATTTGAAACTCCAGTAGCCGACTGCATTGAAACATTTTGCTTGCTTTGTTCTTGTTCTTGCTGTGGCGTGTGAACATATGTTGTTGCTGTAATACGTGGGGCTGTAGATGATTTTGATTGCTGACCCACCGGTGAATGGGCGGCAGGATCGTGTGCGGTAGGTGCATTGCCAATCTCAGAATATTCGCCCACTCGTGAGTGAGGCGTGACTCGTCTTGAGAGGGAAGATTTATTCCCAGAACGTAAACTCCCTCCTTTCCGATATGTAGTGCGAGTAGACCTCCTAAGTCCAATACCTGGAGCAACAGGTAAAATAGGCATGTCGTCAATTACACGCTCTGATGCTAATTGATCCCGAGTTTCTTGTGTGAGCTTCTTCACTGCCTTCGTAGGGTCTTGAACAAGTTCATCAATCCTAAGTTCGGATGGTCCACCACCCCTGCCAGATCGTTGCCTCTCTAGTCTCTCAGCACCATCAACATAGCCCTCAGCCCCACGACCACCGATATTGTCGATTTGTCGGGATAACATAGATTTTTTTCGATTTAAAGATCCAGGAACCCCGCGGTCATCGTGAAGCGGGTCGCTTTCGGCTGACAATAATGAGTCCCCAGATCTTCTTTTGATAGACTGCACTCGTTTTTCTAAGAACGATCTGAATTCTGAAGGCGCCAACTCTGGATGTACCCTTGCAGGAACCCACAATAGTCGCGAGGGATCATCTTCGTCATCGGTGCCGGTTGGGGCTACTGAGGGTATGTTTGATAGTGACATTGGAGGCATATCAGGGTCCATATTATATCCAACATCCATGGAAAGCCTTCGCAGCGCTTGAAGGTTGCTCAATTCTTGCGCAATATCATTTGGGTTGGTTATGTTCGTTAATGGGAACTGTGAGCCAGACGTCTGCGCCTGAACATTCCTAAGGGAAATCGTATGAGTTGATGGCGACATTGCACCAGGTTCGTTTGAGCTGTCCTGTTGGTTATGTAGTAACCAGGGATTCGTGCGGTAGTTGGCAAGGTTGATATGATCACCCGTATTTGACGAAAAGATAAGCTGCGGTTCACGAGGAGATTGGCTAGATTGTCTTTGCGCTTCCCCATTCTCGGTTGGAATGTCGTGTTGATCTCGCTGTTGCGGTCGTTCTATGCGTTCTTGATAATGTAGCCCGCCGAGGAAACTCAACGGACGGCTACCTTCCCAATCAGTATCATCCTCATCTCCGTAGAGTGTACCTATTGCCTCTGTAACATGATGACTCGGATCAGATATTGACAATTGACTGGAATGACCGCGTCGACTGGTCAAGTTCCCAGAAGCGTCATCGGTAGATTGAGACGAGCTCTATTAATTGGAAATTGTTAGTCTTTCTGCCACGCCCCAAACATACGTCCGAAGACACCGTGGGTTGTTGTGCGGATTAAGAGGACAGTTGTCACTTGGGGAGCATAATGCTCTCGTTGTCCCGGTTGCCCGTCGGTCATATGTCCACAGAGTTTGAAAGGTGACGCACCATCGCCAACGACAACGTGCAAGGACGGTAGTGAAGCCAAAAACCTAATGGTTTGCTTAATAACTGTTATTTTCTGGAATTAACGACGAGTGATCGCCAGTCTTCAATGAGGTTTAGTCTTGGTTTCATTGACTTTAGAGAGGCGTTGGAGGGCGATGTAGTTGGGCACTGTCATCTGATGTGCAGTATCAGTCGTCACGTTCGCACACTGGCTAAGAGAGAAAAGGAAGCCACAGTTGATATTGCGAGTGGCGAGCCAATAGTGCATGAATGTAGGAAGATGTTAAGGTTGTATAAATTGAAGGAAATGCGATAGTGGATCAATCATATCTTGGTTTACATAGAGACAAGTATATATGGCTGGTGAGTATGAATAATGATACGTATTTATTTTTAAAACCATGATACATATAAATGCCATTTAATATAAGTATAATTCTTATTAAACTAGATGTTTTTAGAAGTATATAATTATATTGAATAGAATTTTATAATTAAAAATAAATGAAGTTGTTATTAATATATATAAGTATATAGAACTAGATAAGAAAAGAAAATTTATATTATTATTATTATTTCATAAGTTATTTAATATTTATTATATATAAATATAATAGAGTTTATTAATTAAAATTCCTTTATTATAATTAAGGTAAGTAAGTAACTTCTACTTATATTTATATATATATTTATCTTAGTTATTCTCTAGTATTAAGATCTCTATATCTTTATTTTTAGTAATCTTACTTAAGGAAAATAAAGATACTATAAGCCTTTACTTCTTTCAAGTACTTATAAACTAAAAATATTATAAAATTAAATAAATAAAGTCTTTTTAATAATAATAATATTATTATTATTACATTATCTATTACCTAGTAGAGGTAAAAGATATAGTATATCTATAAATAAACTATAGAGAAAAAACTATATAAGTACTAGATAAAAAAGTCTCTATATAATACTCTATTTAGACCTGGATTAAGTATACTATAAGTTTATAATAAATTAAATAGGTAGGCTAGTATAATAATCTAGCTTACTTCTTATTAGAGGAGGAGAGATTTAAAGAGAGAGAGAGAGAGTAAATTTAGTCTTGATATAAATATAATATAACTTAACAAATATAAGTAATATTATAATACTAGCTAGTAAAAGATTATAATAATTAATAATTATTATTATAATATTTAACTTATTATTATAATAATAAACTCTTTTATATTTACTTTCTTATTTTTTTCTTTTTCTTTAAGCTTATTATATATAATAAATTACTTTTCTAATTTAAAAATTATATTTCTTAAAATAAAAAAATAAAAATTAGCTTAATATAATAATAACTTTAATATAAGAAATAAATCTACTTTTAGTTAAATTAATTTTAAAAATAAAGTTTAATATTATATTTAAAATTATTAAACTTAACTTATTTTAAATATAATAATATATTAGCCTTAAGCTATTAATATAATTACTAAGCTAATAAATATTAATTTTAAATATTATAGCTTAGAATATAATTACTATAACTCTTAATATATATAAATATATTATATAAGCTATATTTTTATTAATATTATAATAAAAGTAAACTACTCTCTTATTAACTCTTAAGAACTTAAAATATATAATAAAATTACTAGCCTTACTTTCTTATTATTAATTCTAGGTCTTTAAGCTATAGCTCTCTAGCTTTTCAAGTTTAATATATTATAAATATATAATAAACTTTATTTAAATATAAAAATAAAGATTTAAATTAAGAATTAAATAATTAATATAATTATTATTATAATAAATAAAACTCTTTAATTTACTAATATCTTTAAAGTACCTTTAAGAAGACTTTAAAATTATATAATAGTTATAATAACTTTCTTTTTTATAAACTTCTCCTTCCTTAAGTTTTATTTAAAACTAAATTACTTTTAAATTAATTATAAAATAATTATTTAAATTAAAAATACCTTAGCTAATATTAAAAATAAATTATATTAAGAAGTTAGTTAAATAGTAAATATTATTTAAAGGAAATTTAATATAATTATAACTTATTATTTATTTAATAAAATATAATTTTTATCTTTATTATAATAATTATAATTAAGTTTTTAAATAATAAGTAAATAACTTAAGTTTTCTTTAATAGTATAATTATTATTTAACTTTTCTTTATAATAAAAGTCTTTAATTTAAATAATATTATTAATACTTTTAATATATTTATATTATAAAATATTATATTATATAACTATAATATAAATAATATAGTATTAAAATATATTTAAGAGAGAGCTAAGAGAAAAATAATAATTACCTAGCTATTAATAGTAATAAAGAATTAAATTATTTACTTTATAAAATTAATATTTAATATAAAATTAATCTTCTTTATAAAAGCTTATTATTACTATAATATAAAAGCAAGTTACTTTATATATCTTTATTAATATATATAGAACTTAAATAATAATAGTTTTTAAAGTTAAAGAATTATAAAAAATACTTTATAATTAACTTAGATCTTTTTACTTATAATATAAAAGTCTCTTTATAGAAGATACTCTTTTTAATAATTTATATCTTTTATTTATATTCTCTTCTTTTAAAAAAGAGCTTATATATATTTATATTATATTTATATTAAAAGTATATAAATTTTAAATAATAACTAAACTCTTTATATTAAACTCTTCATTATAAAAGTAATATATTAAAATATAAAAATTTATATATTTAAAAAATAATATTATACATCTATATTATATAAGCGTATAATAGAAATATATAATATAAAATAGATTAATATATAATAACTTTCTTATATTAATAAATTTAAATTATAATTACTTATAATTCTCTAGGTAAAGAAATAAAAATAACTTAATATAAGTTCGATATAAATTTACTTTAAAGTTCTCTCTTTTTTTTATTAATAAATTTAATTTATATTACTTTTTATAAAATCTCTTTAATTATATTTTACTTTATAATAATATTTTCCTTTAAATAATATAATAATTTAAATTTAAATTTACTACTTTTTATAAAATTATTATCTACTTTTATTATAATAATTATTATAATATATTAAACTTTATATATATTATAAACTCAAGCTTTAGCTTAGGTTATCCTTAGAGTAAAGAGCTTAAGTATAAACTACACTTAGCTATAGTAAAGAGAGAACTCATTTTCTATTTATCTTAAAGAATCTTCTTCTTTAAGTATATTAATATAAGAATTAACACCTATCTACAATATGCCCTAGGGCCAGTCCATTACAGATGTGATGGGCTGGCCTTAATAAGGCTAAAGTAATAGCTGCTACTACGGCCATTATCGGCTGCCAGGCCGATACCCTTGGCCACTATAGCAAAAGGATATATATTAAATAGCTGCTTACTGCAGCTATCCAACCAGCTATAAGGCCTAGTATCATAGAATAAGCCCAAGCCCCTAGGCTTGAGCCTATAATATAGCTACCTTCTCCAGGTATTCTACTATAAGCCTGATAATAAACCCCCTAGCTTATGGTCTAACCTAGCCCCCCCTCTAGGTTAGTGCCCCTATTAGCCTAGGTGACTATTGTTATACTATAGTGCCTAATTATGCGCTAACCTAGATTTAAACCTAAAATCTTTTTATTAGCTATTTAAATATAATAGGCTAGCCTTAATAAGGCTAAAGTAATAGCTACTACTATAGCTATTATTAGCTACTAAGCTAATACTCTTAGTTACTATAGTAAAAGGATATATATTAAATAGCTACTTACTATAGCTATTTAACTAGCTATAAGGCCTAGTATTATAAAATAAGCCTAAGCCCCTAAGCTCAAGTTTATAATAATATAAAGTATTTTAAAGTTACTAATTTAATATATAAATATTAATTATAATTTTAATAACTTTAATTATATTTTATAATATATTTATATAAATCTTAATATAGTATCTTAAATTAAATTAATATTTTCTTAATAATAAATATACATTTAATTATAAAGAGATAAAGTAATTAACTAAAATATATTTAAATAGATTTTCTTTAATTAAAATAGAAAATAAACTTAATAAAACTATTAATTAAATAAAATAAAAACTATTTTTAATAATATTTTATTTAATATAGTATTAGAAATAAATATAATTACTAGAAATTTATAATAAAATTATAATATAGTAAATATTATTAAAAATATTAAATAATATTATTTATATAATAATAATAATAAGCTAATAAAATCTTCTTAATTTAAAATATATTAAAATTAATATATAATTAAAATATATAAATTATTTTAATAAAAATAATAATAAATATTACTAATAACTTTAAAAGTTTCTAAATTTTTAAATATTAAATAAAATAATATAATAATATTATATTAAAATTATTATAAATTTTATTATTAAATTAAAGTAATTTCTTTTTATTAAATTTTTTTTAAAGAGAAAGTTAATATTTTTATTTAATACTTTTTTCTATCTCTAGTAAGAGATATTAATAATATACTTTTACTTTTACTTTATCTCTAATTAGAAAATAATCTAATACTTATTACTTAAGTAATTATTATATATAATATTTATATTACTTTTATTAATATTTAATTATAAAAGTTTATATATTTTAATATAATTTTAATAGAGTTCTTTAAAGTATATAACTATAACTTTTATAAAATTATAATTAATATAATAATAATTAACTTTAAATTTAAATATTTTTTAATTTAATATTAGTATTAATATATAAATATTATAATTATTTTTAAATTAAAGAATATTTTATAAGAAAAATATTAAATAAAAACTTAATATTTTTTTCTTTATATATTAAGTAAATTAATTAAAATACTTTTTATAACTTACTTTATAATTTATATAAAAATTATTAACTTCTTCTAGAAAGTTAAATAAAGAATTAATAAAAATACTTTATAAAATTAGTAATTATATTAATAATTAAGATAATATATATAATATAAAATTATAATAATTTAGCTTTATTTTTTTAATTTAACTTTATATAAATCTTTAATTTAATTAATTATAAATATTTACTAAATAAGCTTCTCTTTATAAAATTATTATTATAACTTCTATATTTTCTTTACTTTTATTTTAATTTATATATAATATATCTCTAAATTAAAGAAGTTTTTACTTAAGCTTATTTTTATTAAAATAGATATTTTATAAGAATCTTTAATATTTTTTATTTTATTTTATTCTCTTTATTTTTAATTTTTATAAATCTTTAAAGAAAATAGAGAATATAATTATTATTAGCTTTATAAATAATATAAATATCTTTATATTTAAATATAATATAAAGAAAACTAAAATTTAACTTAAAGTTATATAAAAAGTAATATTTTAATAAAGTACTAAAATTAAAATAATTTTTAAAAATAAAAAAGTATATTTAATATACTTTACTAGAACTTATAATCTAGCTCTATAATATATTTAATTTAATAATATATAAATTAAACTTTAAAAGTTTAATTATTTTCTTAAAGTAATTTTTTTATAAAATTTTTAACTAGAAATTATATATTACTAACTTTAAAAGTTATATTAAATATTAAATAAAGACCTTTATTAAAATTATAATATATATATAAAATATTTACTTTAAAGTTATATATTTTATTTATACTAAAGTTATAAAATTAGCTATTTTTTATAAAGTAATATTTTTTCTTAATTAATAAAAAAAGATAAGAAATTATATAAACTAATAGTAGTACTTTAATTATTTTAAAACTAAGCTCTTAAAATAACTACTAATACTTTTAAAATAATTTTAATATAAATCTTTTATATAAAAATAAGAACTTTTTTACTAGATCTTTACTTTAATTATTATATTATTTAATTTTAAAATTATATAAAAAGTAATTACTTTAATAATATACTAAATATAAATTTACTATTATTAAAGATATTAAATAAAGTCTTTTTTTTTAAAAAACTAGTAAAATAAAAAATTCACTAAAGCTTTTAATTAAATAATAAAAAAGTAATATAATAAGCTATTATTTAAAACTAGAAAAATTAAAATAAATATAATAAAGTTACTTTAATATAAAAAATACTCTAATTTTAAGATAATTAATAAAAACTTAAATTACTTTTAAAAAGCTATTAAAACTCTTTATAAAAACCTTTAGAAATATTAAAGCTCTTTACTTACTTAAATAAAATTAAGTTATATAAATCTAAAGAAATTTCTCTTTTTTATAAAGTTTTTAAAATATTTTTATTTTATTATTATTATAAATTTAAAAAGAAAATAATTTATTATATTATTCTTTATTATTAATAATTTAATATATAAAAAATATTATTATAAAACTTATTATAATTTTATATTAACTTTATAATAATTTTAAAGAAATTATAAATAATAAAATATATTATAATATAATTTTTAGAACTTTATTTTATTTTTTAGTTTTTTTTAATAATAAAATTAAATAAAAAAGAAAAAGAAAAAGTTAGAATTTTTATAAAGCTCTTATTAACTTTAAGTTTTTAAATAATTAAAAATACTTATTTAAATATTTAAAAAAAAATCTCTTTTTATTTAAAAAGAAAAAATCTATTATTTATTTATATTAAATATTATCTAGAAGTTACTAAAGTTAGTAAAAATATTATTATTTTTAATTTATTTTTAAATTTTAATTATAATAGAATTTACTTTTATTATCTCTCTCTTTTTAAACTTCTTCTTAGAGCTCTCTTTCTTTACTTTCTTTTTTTAATTTCTCTTTCTTTTTCTCTTTCTCCTTCTCTTTCTCCTAAGCTATAGTTTAAAGAGTTTAAAGTACTATAAAAAAGAATTAATAATTTAATTAATTTACTAGTACTTTTATTATAAATATAAGCTATTTTAATATATTAATATTATAAAATATTTTATTAAGTAATTTATTAAATTACTTTTTAAATATTATAAAGATATTAATTATTATATTTTTAATAATATTATATTAATTATATTTTATATTTTAAGAAATTATTTTTATTACTTTCTTTAATTTCTTTTTTTTTTATTTCTTTTTTAATATTATCTTTAGTACTTATATTATATTTTTTATAGCTTAAAGTATTAGTATATATATTTTATATTAATAAATATAAGTTATATAATTAAGAGCTATTAAATTTCTAAATAATTAGTAAATAATACTTAAATTAAAATTTATATTTAATTATTTATTATATTAATTATAATATAAAGAATATTTTATATTAAACTCTTTATAATAATAATTAATAAGAATTATCTTTATATTTTAAATATAATATTAAATAGCTTAGCTCTTAATTACTTTTTCTTTTTTTAAGAGATAGAGTTAATATTTAATATATAATTATAGAGATTATAATAAATCTTTATATACTTTTCTTAAAAGAGTATTTAAAAGTTATATTAATTACTTTTAATTAATTTAAGTAAAATAAAAAATTTATTAGAAAATTAAATAACTATTTATATTATTATTATTATTTTAAAATTAATATTATTACTTTATTAATAACTTTAGTTTATATTAATTTTAAATAATAAATATAAATTCTTAAATTAGAAAGTTAATTTATTATATTTAATAAGTTTAAAAAAAGAAAAAAGTAAGAAAGTAAGAAAGTAAATAGTAAAGAGTTTATATTATTATAATAAATTTAATATTATAATAATAATAGTTAATTATGCTATCACTTCTAACTAGCTAGTATTAAATTATTTTATTTCTAATTATCTTAAACTAATTATATTTATACTAAAGTTAATTTTATTTTTTACTTAAAAAATTCTCTTTTTTTAATAAACAGTAAGCTAAATAGTTATAGTAGTCTAGCTATTTAAATTTTACTCTTATACTTATAGTATTACTTAATCTTAGGCCTGGATAGAGGTACTATATAGAGAGTTTATCTAGCTTTAATATAGTTTTTTCTCTCTTATGTATCTATTAGATATACTATATATTCTAGTTGTCTATAGATAATAAATTAAGTATGTACTAATTAATAAATAGCAATTGAATAATAATAATAAATAATAATAATAAGAATAATAACTAAGAAGTAATAAGAAGAAGAAGAAGAAAGAATAAGAATATAATAAGACGAATAAGAAGAATAATTGAATAATGAATATACGAATATACATAATATAATAATGTAATAAGAGAATAATAATAATAATCATAATTAATAAATTATATATTATATAAATAATAATAATAAGAATAATAATAATGCATAATATATGAATGTAAGAATCATATATATATAATGAATAATAATAATTAATAACAATAATAATAATAATATTTTAATGTTTTTAATTGTTTTAAAAACTAGGCTCGTACATAGTAAGTACTAATACTGTTAAGTAATTTTAAAAGAGAGACGGGGGATAGAAAAAAGAGAAACGGGGGGACGAGAGTGGAGGGAAGGAGTGAGAGGAGGCGAAGTCCCCGGAGAAGGAGAGGAAAAGGAAGGAAAGAAGAATGAAGGAGGGGTATGGCAGGGAGGAACGGGGATAGAAGGAGAGTGAAAGAGAGAGGGATTATTTTTCCCTTTTTGTCTTTTTATTATTAAAAGTATCCTTTAAAGAAGTCTCTTTTTAAGAAGCTAGTAAGTTAAAGAGCTAGCTAGAGCTCTTAATTAAATAATAAGAAAGTAATATAATAAGTTATTACTTAGAAATAGAAAAATTAAAATATATAATAAAAGTACTCTTAATATAAAAATACTTTAATTTTAAAGTAATTAATAAAAATTTAAAGTACTTTTATAAAATTATTATAACTCTTTATAAAATTTTTAAGAAATATTAAGGCTCTTATTTATTTTAATAAAATTAAGTTATATAAGCTTAAGAAATTTTCTCTTTTTTTTAAAAAGGTTTTATAATATTTTTACTTTATTATTATTATAAATTTAAAAAGAAGATAATTTATTTATATATTCTTTATTATTAATAATTTAATATATAAAAAGTATTATTATAAAACTTACTATAATATTATATTAATTTTATATTAGCTCTAAAGAAATTATAAATAATAAAATATATTATAATATAATTCTTAAAACTTTATTTTATTTTTTAATTCTTTCTAGTAATAAAGTTAAATAAAAAAAGAGAAAAAAATTAGAATTCTTATAAGGCTTTTACTAATTTTAAATCTTTAAGTAACTAAAAGTAATTACTTAAATATCTAGAAAAATCTCTCTTTATTTAAAAGGAAAAAACTTACTATTTACTTATATTAACTATTAATTAAAAGTTATTAAAATTAATAAAGATATTATTATTTTTAACTTACTTTTAAACTTTAATTATAGTATAGCTTATTTTTATTATTTTACTTTCTTTTATTTTTTAGAGCTCTCTTTTTTCTCTTTCTTCTAAGCTAAAGCCTAAGAAGTTTAAAGTATTATAAGAGAGAATTAATAATTTAATTAATTTACTAATATCTTTATAAATATAATTTACTTTAGTATATTAATATTATAAAATACTTTATTAAGTAATTTATTAAATTACTCTCTAGAGATTATAAAGATATTAATTATTATACTTTTAATAATATTATATTAATTATATTTTATATTTTAAGAGATTACTTTCTTTATTCTCTTTAATCTCTCTTCTTCTTACTTCTCCTTTAATATTACCTCTAGTACTTATATTACCTTCTTTATAACCTAGAGTATTAGTATATATATCTTATATTAATAAATATAAATTATATAATTAGTAACTATTAATCTTTTAAATAGTTAAAATATAATATATAATTATAAAAATTATAGTAAATCTTTATAAGCTTTTTCTTAAAGAAGTATTTAGAAAATATATTAATTATTTTTAATTAATTTAAATAAAAGAATAAACTAATTAAAAGTCAAGTAATTATTTATATTATTATTATTATTTTAAAATTAATATTATTATCTTTTTAATAACTTAAACTTATATTAACTTTAAATAATAAATATAATTCTCTAAATTAGAAAAGTAATTTATTATATATAATAAACTTAAAAAAGAAGAAAAAGAGTAAGAAGATAAATATAAAAGAGTTTATTATTATTATAATAAGTTTAATATTATAATAATAGTAATTAATTATTATAATTTCTTACTAGCTAGTATTATAATATTACTTATAATTACTAAATTATATTATACTTAAATTAAGACTAAGCTTATCTCTTCTTTTAAACTCCCTCTCTCTTAATAGAAAGTAAGTTAAATAGTTATACTAGCTTAGCTATTAAATTACTATATACTTATAGTATACTTAACTTAGACTTAAATATAGTACTATATAGAGATTTTATTTAGTCTTAATATAGTTTTTTCTTTATTATTATCTATAGATATATTATATATTTTACTTTCTATAGATAATATATAGTAAAATAATAATAATAATAATAACTTAAGAAGTTATTTAAAGAAGTATAGCTTAATATAATATAATATATTATAATTTTTAAATAATGTAAATTATAAATTTAAACTATAAGTAATGTATTATATATTATTAGAAAGAACTATTTTCTAGATTATTAAAATCTCTTATAAATACTCTCTTAAATATTAAAAACTTTAATATTAAAACTTGAGAAATTAAAATTACTATATAATAATATATTATAAGAAAATACTAAATTTATTACTTTTTATTTTATATTTAAATATAACTCTTATCTTTATTATATAACTTTTTAATAAAAAATAAAAATACTTAAAAATATTATATTTATAAGCTTTTACTAGATTTAGAAAATAAGTTATTACTAAGAAGTAAAAGTTAGTAAGCTAGATAACTAAGAACTTATAGTAGATTTATAATATATATATAATAATCTCCTTACTATCTTACTATTACTTAATTCTTATATAAGTTAGTTCTTATTCTCCTACTATAATTATATACTCTTATATTTTTAAGACTACTTAATTAGAAATCCCTATCTTAAATATCTATAGCTTAATTAACTTATTTAGCTTTTAATAGCTTTATATATTAAACTACTATAATATTATTAACCTTATTAATTATTCTATCTATTATTTCTCTACTTCTTCCTTAAGGATTTATTATTATCTATATATACTAGGCTTAACTAGAGTAGTTTAATATATAACTTTCTTCTACTATATCTAAGGCTTATATATACTATTCTACTTATATATTATATAAATATCTCTTATATTATATAATTTACCTCTAGTTTAATATATCTTATTAAACTAAAGTTTATTATAAGTTTATATATAGCTTATTTATATTTTATTTCCTCTATTTATATTATATTTAACTTTAGTTATTATTATCTTTTATAAAGTAAGCTCTTTCTACTATTTTACTTTTTAGTTTATTTATTTATATTTTCTATTAATTATAATTCTATTATCTATTAATAATAATAATCTTATAGTTATATTAAAGGAGATTTATTATAATTATAATTTAAATATAAATATATTATATCTTCTCTTATTATAAGCTTTCTTTTTTTCTTCTTCTTTTATAAACTTTACTTATTATATTATATATATTTAAGATATTTATATTTTAATAATAAAGTATAATTACTAACTATAGATAGTATTACTTTATTTCCTTTCTCCTTCTCTCTAATTAAGCTAGTATAAATTATTCTTAGCTTAAAATTTTAATAATATATTATTAATTATAGCTTTATAGTTTATTATAAATTAATAGCCTTATTATTATTTGTTATATTATATATAATAAAAGAATTTCTATTATTATTATTACCTTTATTACTTTATAAGTTCTTAGATCTCTTTTAATATTTATTTTATTATTTTAAGACTTATTTAATATTTTAAAAAGTACTATAAAAGAAAGAAAGATTCTTTACTTTCTATATTTATTATTTACCTTAGTAAAATAAAGTAATAGCTAATATTAAATAAAGCTAAGTATCTAGAGAGCTTATTATAAATAATATAATTTAGGTAGCTTATATTAATTAATATAAGTACTCTTAGAAGTATTTTTTAAACTTTATTTTACTAATTTTAATTTTATAATCTCTTTAAGACTTTTTTAATAATATTATTTTTCTTAGGTTATATTTAGTAACTTAAAGCTATTATAATTACTAGAGTAAGTTACTTTTAAACTTTATTTTTAATATTTAAGCTATATAAATTAATATTAAATAAGAGAAAATTAAAATAATATATTATTATAAAGATTATATTAATATAAATATTAAAATAATATATTTCTTTTATTTAAAAATTATTATTTATAATAAGTAATTTATTATAATTTATGTTAATTATTTTTACTTTACTTTACTTTATTTTACTATATTTTACTTTACTTTACTATACTTCTACTTTATTTTACTATATTTTATTTTACTTTATTATACTTTACTTTATATTATTATACTTTACTTTACTTTATTATAATTTAGCTTACTTTAGCTTAGTTTAGCTTAATTATATCTTTTTTATTATTTAAAATATATATTTAATTTTTAAATTTTAAATATAGCTTTTTATTTTTAAGCTTTTTATTATTTTAAGGTCTTTTTAATTAAATATTTCTAAAAGTCTTCTTTTTAATAAGTTAAAATATATTCTTTTATATTAATAAGCCTAAGTTAAATATAGCTTTCTTTAAGCTACTTCTCTTATAAAACTTTAATTAAACTATTAATTATAAGTTTTATATTTTATTTATAAATAATAAAGATTATTTATTATTAAATATATTCTTTAAGCTAGTAGTTATAAATATTTATATACTTTAGTTTTAGTTTTAGTTTTTTAAAAGGATTTTTAAGAAATTAAATTATTTATTAATTATTATAAATAAAATATAAGTTTAGGTTTTATAACTTAATATTTAATTCCTTAAGTAATTTTTAATAAAATAGCTCTTTTTTTATAACTTATATAAATATAAGTAATTTTACTTTTATTATTAATATAATTACTATATCTTATTTATTTATTTATTATTTTATAAGGCTTTTAAATAGCTTTATTATATATATTTAAGAGCTTCTTCTATTTAATATATTTTCTATAAATAATATATTACTATAAATTATAAATCTATTTTCTTTACTAAACCTTAAAGTATAAAATTATATTATATAAAGATAATATAATACTTAGTTTATTACTTTAATATATTATTTACTTAGATTTATTATAAACTTAACTAGATATAATATAGTAAATATAATATTAAGTCTACTAATAACTACTATATATAGTAATAAGCTAATAATTTATTTATATTAGTTTATAGTTTTATTATTTACTAATTCTTTATATAAGAAGAGTTTTAATTTTATTATAGAAGATTTATTTACTTTATTTACTATTCTAAGCTTATATATCTTTTATAAATATATAATTTAATTTATCTAGATATATCTTTATCTTTAGTCTTAATAAACTTCTATTTTTAAAACTATTATAAGTTATTTCTATTAATTAGTTTATATTTCTATTTAAGGCTTTTTATTACTTTTTTTATATTTTCTTTATTTTCTTTTTTAAAGGTAATAATTATATTATTTATATAGAAAAATATTAATATTCTTCTCTTTATATAATAATAGAATTTATAAGAGATTAATTTAAATCTTAAGTCTTATAAAATATCTTTTAGCTCTATTTATTATAAAAGAGATATAATTTATAGTTTATATAATACTTTTTTTAATAAGAGAATTTAATTTTTATTTTTAAATCTTTAATAACCTAGAGATAGTTTTATAAATACTTTCTCTAGTAAATTAATATTTATAAATATATTTATAATATTAAATTATAAGAGTTCTAAATTAAACTTTATTATTATTATAAATAATATTTAGAAGGGCTTTTTTATTAATATTATTATATAAGTTTCTTTTATATTAGCTTTCTATTATTAATTTTTTTTAAATAATAAACTTTACTTTATATTTTTATATATAGCTATATTTATTAAATATATATATAGACCTATATATAGTTTAATATTTATAAGTTATTAATTTATAATTTATATTTTAATATCTTTATTTAAGAGTTTATTTACTTATTATAATAACTAGCCCTAGGGTATATTATAAAAAAGTATTAATTCTTATATTAATATACTTAAAGAAGAAAATTCTTTAAAATAATAGAAAATAAGTTGCCCTTTTACTATAGCTAAGTATAGGTTATACTTAAGCTCTTTACTCTAAGGATAACTTAAGCTAAAGCTTAAGTTTATAATACTTATAACTCTTTAAGTACTCTTATTTTATTTAAATAAACTTAGTTTTAAATTTATATTTAAGTAAGTTATTATATAAATTTAATATTAAAAGTAGGTTTTTATAATAATATTCTTATTTATTAGAATTAAAGTATATTTAAATTATTTATAATTTATATTTAAACTTTAATTTTCTATAATTATATTTTTATTATATTACTTTAGTTATAATAATCTTCTTATTAATTACTAGAGATATAGTTATAATTTTTATAAAGAAGGCCTAGTTTATTATAGTTCTATTTTCTTATAAAATTAAGATTTTAACTTATAGCTAGTTTTTTAATTTAATTATATATATTAAGAAGCTTATAGCTAGACTTTATAATAATATTAAAAAGGGCTTAAAGTATATTTAAGTATATTTTAACTTATTAACTTACTCTCTTTTTTTATATATTATATTATTAGTTTTTAAGTCTTTAAGATTTATTTAATATATTTTAAACTTATTTTTACTCTAGATTAAGTATATTACTTAATTTACTTACCTAGAGCTTAATAAAGCTTATAATTATATTTAAATTTCTTTTAATATTTACTTTTAAATTTTTATTTTATTTTAATTTTATTAATATTAAAAGGCTCTTCTTTATAAAAGATTATATTTTATATTATATAAACTTTATTAGTTAATAAGTTCTAGATATAGAATATATTTTAGAAGTTATATTTAATTAAATAACTAATTTATATTTTTAATTTTATATATAAATATAGATATTATTTTTTAACTATACTTTTTCTATTATTATAAATACTTTATATTTAAATATCTTTAAATAAGTAAATTAAGGCTATTTCTCTCTTTTTATATTAAGAATATTTAAAAAAAAAGCTCTTATATAGAGTTTTCTATTTAAAGTCTTATTTTAATATTTAATTTAGGAGATATATAAATATTTTTTACTATCTTAAGCTATAATCCTTCTAGTAATTAGCTATTTATTATTAATTAATCTTACTTTCTCTTTTATTATTACTTTAGAGTACTCTTTTAATTTTATTTTATTATTAAATTCATAAAATATATAACTTAACTTTAATTCCTTATTATTTAAGCTATTTATAAATTAAAATACTTCTTTAAAGCTTATTATTTATTTTAATTATTTATAACTTAATATTATATCTTCTTTTAAATATTTAAGTTAAGTTCTTTAATATTAATAATAAGCTTTTCTCTTTTTAATTTAAAAAGTAATAGTTTTAATAAAAACTTATTTCTCTATTTATAATTACTATATAAAATAAAATATTAGTTATTTCTACTAAGTAATTATAAAGTTAATAAATATTTATTTCTTTAATTTTAAGATTTATTTTTATACTTTATAATACTTTTATTATTTTATTTTACTTATTTTTATTTTACTTATATTATATATATTATATTTAATAATTCGAGATTCTTTAATAATTATATTATTTATA
Organism: Calcarisporium arbuscula; assembly: GCA_009828645.1. Taxonomy (NCBI): domain Eukaryota; kingdom Fungi; phylum Ascomycota; class Sordariomycetes; order Hypocreales; family Calcarisporiaceae; genus Calcarisporium; species Calcarisporium arbuscula. The sequence goes on from WBSA01000050.1 coordinate 23,627, forward strand.
TTACTTATTAAATATTCTAGAGCTCTTAATTTTAAATAACTTAGTTAATAATAGTATTTATAATCTTTATTTAACTTAGAGATTTCTTAATCTAGAAGTTATATTATAAGTATTTTACTCCCAAATAAGCTTATTTAATTAGTTTAAATATTTTTTATAATATATTAATTATAATATTATATTAATTTATAAAGAGCTTTCTTATTATTATATTTATAATAATATTATTATTTCTTTAGTTCTACTAATATTTTATTATTTTAAATTTTTTAATAGATTAAATTAATATTAATTATATATAGAAAGTAATATTTTTTTAAAGTAATTATCTAAAGTTTACTTTATAAGTTCTATATTTAAATTATAACTTCTTTATATTTAAATATAAATAATTCTTTTAATTTAATATATATAAACTTACTTTTTTAATATATATTTAAACTTCCTAAATTTTATTATTTTATTAAATAAATATAATCTTATTCTTAAGTTTAATATTAATAAATTTTATAATAAATAATTAATATTTATTATAAAGAGAGAAGTTACTTTTATAATATTTTAAATTTATAAAGTTAATTATTATTATAATTACTCTAAAAGGCTCTCTTTCTCTCTTTTTAATTATTTAGATAATTCTCTAATATATAATTCTATTTTAAATATTATTTCTAAGTTTTTTATTATTTTTAACTTTAATTACTTTACTCTTTATTTATATAATTTTTAATTTAAAGACTCAGTATACTTTTTAAATAAAGAAATTAAACTTTAGAAAGTTAATTTAAAGCTCTTTTTTATAACTTAAATAATATCTAGCTTTTTAAAAGTTCTTTTTATATTTTAAATTTCTTATTTAAATTATATTAAGAAAGTTAAAGTTAAGTATTTTTCTCTTTTAATTATATCCTTATTTTAATCTTACTTAATATAAAAATATTTTAAATTAGTAATCTAGAGCTTATTATAAATCTTTAAATTAAATATTTAAATATTATATTTTAATTAATTTTCTTAGTTTTATAATATATATTATTTTCTCTTATATAGTAATTTATTCTTCTTAATTAAAATTATAGCTCTTAGCTTATTTAAGTACTTTAAAATATTATTTTTAAGCTTATTTTCTCCTTAATTCTTTATTAATATTATAAATAGCTTTTAAATTAATAAAGAATTATATAATATTATTATAAGCCTTTAATTTAATTATTATAATAAATATATTTTAATATAATATAAATTAATTTTTTTAATTATTTAATTAAGTATATTATAAATTTTATTTATTTATTTATTATATTAATTAAGATTACTTTAATAGAGATTTAGTTTATTTTTTATTATCTCTTAGTTTTTAAAAGTAGCTTATTAAAGTTATTTATAACTATAGTACTCTTTATAAACTTTAAAGTACTATTTAGCTTTATAATCTCTATTTTTACTTTATAATTAGAGATTTCTAATCTTTTTAGCTCTATAAGTTAAATACTAGTAAATTACTTAAAATTATCTAAATAATTTAGCTTATAGATTCTCTTAGTTATAATCTTTATAATATAGCTTTACTTGGAGAAATTCTAATTACTAGATTTACTTAAAATATAAATTTAAATATTAATATTTATAAATATAATTTATAATTTAGTAAATAGTTATATAATTTATTTCTTAGTTTTAATACTTATTTCTAATAGTTATAGTTATCTTCTTTAATATAACTCTAAGACTCTTAATTATTAAATTACCATAATATTATTAACTTTATTTATTATTTTACTTATTATTTCCTTACTTCTTCCTTAAGAATTTATTATTTTCTATATATACTAAGCTTAATTAAGGTAGTTTAATATATAACTTTCCTTTACTATATCTAAGGTCTTATATATATTATTCTATTTATATATTATATAAATATCTCTTATATTATATAATTTACCTCTAGTTTAATATTATATAAAAAATAAAATTAAAAAGAAATTATACTATAATTCTCTTAGAAAGAGAATTACTTTAAAGCTATAATTTATATTAATACTGATAAATCTTTTTATAATATAATCTTTAATCAATATAAATAATATAATATATTTATAAATAATTATAATTACTTTAGTAAAATAAAATAATTAAACTTAGAGAAATTATATAAAATATATTATATTTTTATTTAATTTCTTAAATAGAAAACTTTATTATAAGTAATATTACTTAATATATATAAATAATATAAAAGAGTTTAAAAGTATAATATTTAATTAGTAAGTATTAAAGTACAAAATTATATTAAAACTTTATTAATTAAATAAAATTATTAAGAGTTTTAATATTATAATTTAAAAGAGATTATTATCTATAGTAATAAGTAATATAGTATTAAAGGTATATTAATTAATTACTTATTATAGAAATTAAATTATTAACTTATTTAATATATACTTTAAGAGTAAATTTATAATTATTTAGTTTATTTATTAAAGTTCTTTTTTCAAGGCTATTTATATAATATTAAATAATATTTTTAATAAGAAAAGATATAAGAAGAATAGCTCTATATAGTTTATAACTAAATCTCTATCTTTATATATAAAACAGTAAAGAATAAATATAAGTACTATATTATAATTTATAGAGCTATACTCTTATAAATATTTTTATCTTTATAATAGTTATAATAGCAAATAATCTTAATAATATTAAGCTATATATATTTATAAAAGCAAAATATAGCTTTTTTATTAAAAATAATATTAAAATATAAAAGAAGAGATATAAGCTCTTTAAATAAATAATATATAAGGTCTTATATTATTATAATTAAATATAAATATATTTTAAGGAAAGTAAGTTTATTAACTTAAATAAATAACTAATAACCAAGTTATTTAAGATTTAAAGTAAATTAAAGAGATTTTTTTTTAAAAAAATTATATTTATTATTAAATTAATTAATTATATAGTATTATTTATTATAATAGTAACTTATAACTTAGAAATTAAATAAATAAGTATTAAATAGCTTTCTTATATAATATTATAAAAAAATATAAATTAAGTAACTTATAAATTATATTTATAAGTTTAATAAAGTAAATTCTAATATTAATAAGATTTTTATATTAAAAATTATTCCTATAAGAAATTTAAAATAATTAATTTCAAATTTATAATATTTATTTTAAAATTATAATATAATATAATAATAGTAAAAAGTTATTTATATTAATTAATAACTCTATATTAAAAAAAATTGTATTAAAATTATGTAATAAATTATATATTTATAGTTATATTTATATTAAAAGGTTATATTCTTAATTTTAAATATAAGTTTGTAAATTTAAAAAAGAAAGAAAGTAAGATTAATTAATAATTAAGTCTTTAATATATCTTATATTAAGTCTTATCTAGATTTAGTTTATATAATATTTACTATTAAATATTATATAAATAACTTAAATAGCTTATATTCATAAATAATTTAAAGAATTTTATAATTATATAAAACGTTAAAAGATATATATCTTATATATAAAAATAAATTATAAACTTTATAAAGTATATTAATATTAACTAAGCTAAGAATTTAATATTTAAAAATTAATCTCTAGGTTATATTTTTAATACTAAAAGTATTAATATTAACTAATCTTTAAATATTAAAGCCACCTAATTATATTATTTAACACTTTAAATTTTTAAATATATTAGCTAATAAATATTAACTAGAGAGATCCTCTAGTTATAAGTACTATTTATAAAACTAGATATAGATCATAGAGAAAAAATTTATTAGTATTATCTTATTATTCTTATTATTAGTATTATTATTATTATTATTCTATTATTATTATTATTATTATTTTATTATTAATATTATTCTTATTATTGATTATTATTATTATTATATTATGATTATTATTATTATTATTATTATATATTATTAGTATTATATTATGATTATTAGTATGATATATTATTCTACTATCTATTACTTATAAAAGATAAAATATATAATATATCTATAGATAATTAATTAAAGAAAAAAACTATACTAAAGCTAGATAAAAATCTGTATATAGTACTTTATTTAAACCTAAGTTAAGTATACTATAAGTATATAGTAAATTTAATAGCTAAATTAATATAACTATCTAGCTTACTTCTTATTACATAAAGAGATTTTAGAGAGAGAAATAAGCTTAATCTTAATATAAATATAATATAATTTAGTAATTATAAGTAATATTTATAATACTAACTAGTAGAAGTTATAGTATTAGCTATATTATTATAATATTAAATTTATTATAATAATAATAAACTCTTTTATATCTACCTTCTTACTTCTTTTCTTCTTCTTTAAGCTTATTATATATAGTAAGCTACTCTTTTAATTTAAGAAGTTATACTTACTATTTAAAGTTAATATAAGTTAGAATTATTAATAAAGTAATAGTACTAATTTTAAAATAATAATAATAATATAAGTAGCTATTTAATCTTCTAGTTAGTTTATTCTTTTACTTAGATTAACTAAAGGTAGTTAATATAACTTCTAAATACTCCCTTAAGGAGGAGCTTATAAGGGTCCGCTATAGTCTCTATAGTTATATATTAGGTATTAACTCTATCTCTTAGAAGAAGAAGAAGTAGTAGAGAGTTAGGCCATCCGGCGCCACGCCCGGGGCGCGGGGGCAGTCCTCGCCGCCTGCCATCGTAGAGGGTCTAGTGCAGGATATGCCCTGCGCCGCGTGTATATCGAGGATGTGCTTAGCGGGGATGGTGGCTCTATGCTGTAGCTAATATAGTAAGTAGAGGAAAAAGTAATATAAATAGTAATTATATAGCTAAATATAATTATTATTTATTATAATAATAAAGATGTAATTATATTTATAAATAATTTAATAAATTATAAGAGCTTAAAATATATTTTTATAAGTAAAATAATTACTAATAGCTTTATTAAATTATTAAAAAAAACTCTATTTTTTAAGGGGGTGATAATAGAGGGAAGGCGAAGGACGGGGAAAGAAGGAGAAGGAGAGAAGAAGAAGAAGAAGAGAGAAACTGATGAAACAGTGGGAGGGGCTGTTAGGAGAAGGAGGAAAAGTGAGAGAAGAAGGAGCGGAGGCAGAGAGAGAAGAAGCGGAGGGAGAGAAAGGGGATAGAAACGGAGTTAGAAGGAAGAAGATATAAGAACTAGAAAGAGAGACGCGGGGTTCGGATGAGGAGGAGGTGCGGAACAGTAACGAATTAATGGCGGTGATGAAAGAGATGAGAAGAACGGAGTGAAGGAAATGCAAAAAGATATGATATATTATTAAAACTAGGAATAGGCTCGGAGTTTAATTAATAAATCTATAACTCTTAAATTTCTATAAAGTATAGTATTCTATTAAGTCTTCCTAGTAGTTAAGTTATATATTCTCTCTATCTTAGTAATATAAGATAATAGTAGAATTTATAATATTTAATAAGTAATAATACTTAAAACTAAGAATTTATAATTTATTTATATATTTAATAGCTCTTTAAGAGTAAATAATATTATAAAATAATAATAAGTAGTAATATATATATTAAATATATAAAGTATATATTATATAAATAGCTATATATAATTATTTAAGTAATATTCTATTTTATTAATTACTATTAAAAAAATCTTAAAACTATTATAAAGATATAAATAATAAATTAATAATTAAGTAATTATATTATAAGTTTAAGTAAGTATATAATCTTTATATAAATGATAATATATTTAATTTAAAGAAAGATTTAACTATTTATTTTCTATTATTAATTTTATTTAATTATTTCCTTGTAATATTAATAGCTCTTATAAGTAAAGATTATAACTTTAGTAAATTAATTTTTATATATTGAGATAGAGAGAATATATATATATAACCTAACTACTAGGCAAGCCTAATAGAATACTATACTTATAGAAACTTAAGAGTTATAAACTTATTAGTTATAATAAGAGAACTATTAATAGTTTTAATTAATATAATAATATATATTTTATTTAATTAAATAAGTTATTATAATAATATACTTAATAAAGAGATATTAATTAGTTAATTTTAAGAAATAATAATAATAATAAAGAAGAGTATACTATTCTAGCTATTATAATATTATTACTTATATTAACTTCTAGAGATCTATAGCTAGAGACTAATATCTCTAAGAGCAAGTCTTATTCTCTATCTTAATATTTATTTACTTAGCTAAATTAAGTAGTATTATAAAGAAAAAAAGAGTTTATATTAAAATAAATAAATTAGAAAAGTATTATAGAAGTAAGAAACCTTAGTTTATATTTATATAAGTAGTAATAGATATTTACTTACTTATAAGAGAAGTTAATAAATAAAGTATAGAAAGATAATTTATAATTGTTAAATTTACTTTTCAGAGCTTTATAATATAGCTAGATTATAAAGTAGGACTTATATAAGCTAATAAGTAATACTAGTATTTACTACTGAAAACTACTAGAACTAATATTATTACTCTCTTTAAATATCTTCTAAAGAATATAGAGCTAGCTTAAAACTATTAGTAGAAGTTATATATTATTAATATATTACTTATATATATATATAAATAGTATAATAAATGTAATAGTAATAATATTAAGTAAAGGTTAATAAAATAATTAATAAAATAGTTTTTATAATAAATTACTTTTTATCTTAATACTTTATTATATAGTTAATTTTTTAGCTTTCTTTATATTTTTATTTAATTTTATATAACTATAGTTAGCTAATTTAAATATTCTTATTTTTCAGTTATATTATAAATTTACTTTTAATAAATCTGTATAATTTAATATAAAAGTCTTTCTCTCTATCCTATTATCTATAATATAAAATCTTTTCTCTATATTAATTTAAATAAGTATTACTTATTACTATAGTATATAATATGTTTTAATACAAGGATATTGTAGAACTTTACTAGTTTTATATTAACTATCTTAAGTAGTTTTCTTCAAAAAATTAAAGTATTTTCTTATAATTTAATATAGCTTAACTTAAGTTTATAAAAATTATATATTATATATTATTATTATTAAATTATTTTCCTTATATTATTATAAGTTATATATATTTATATATATTGTGATATATCTCTTCAAGAATATCCTTTAATATTATCATTTTTATTATTATAGTAACTTATTATATAATACAAGTTATAAATAGTTTATTTCTTTTAAAAATTAAATAAAATAGTTCTTCTTTTAAATATAATAAACTTAAGTTATTATATCACTATTAAATATCTTTTAATTCTAAGTAAGTTATATTCTAAGGACATTTAAAAAATAACTATAGTGGATGTAAATAGACTTAGGCACATGTTTCTTTACTCATTAAAGGCATGTAATAAGTAGGACATATAACTATGCTAGGAATCATGCTGAGTCATCTAACTACATGTGAGCTATCTTTCACGCGAATTATTTGAACTCAAGGATCAGCGTTTTGCTTCTCCAAATGTTAACTTCCATTACTCAGAAAATCATCACGTTTCGTCCATCTCCGTCTTCGTAGGTACGCCTTCAATACTGCTAGAATGCTGTCCACGAGGGCGTCGCAGAACACGGCTGTCACGCTCTCGCGGACCGCCGCCAGAGGGTTGGCTACCGTCCAGGACACAACACACAAGCGCATCTATGGAGGTCTTCAGGATCAGGACCGTATTTTCCAGAATCTCTATGGTCGCCACCCCCCTGACCTGAACAGTGCCAAGAAGATGGGCGACTGGCATAAGACTAAAGACATTATACTTAAAGGCCATGATTGGATCATCAATGAAATAAAAGCCTCCGGCTTGCGGGGTAGAGGAGGTGCAGGCTTTCCATCTGGTCTTAAATGGGTGAGGATCGATCAGGCAGAATGAAACAAACCGCAATCTAACTGAATGTCATAGTCTTTCATGAATTTTAAGGACTGGGACAAAGATTCTAAGCCCCGCTACCTCGTCGTCAATGCCGACGAGGGCGAACCAGGCACGTGTAAAGATCGCGAAATCATGCGCAAGGATCCCCACAAGCTGGTCGAAAGGGTGCCTTATTGCTGGCCGGGCGATGAATGCTACAGCAGCATACATATACATTCGAGGTGAATTTTATGAAGAGGCAGCAGTTCTTCAAAATGCGATCAATGAGGCATACAGAGATGGATTAATCGGCAAGAACGCATGCGGATCTGGTTATGATTTTGACGTCTTCATCCATCGCGGAGCCGGCGCATATGTGTGTGGCGAAGAAACGTCTCTAATTGAATCTTTGGAGGGTAAACCAGGCAAGCCACGTTTGAAGCCACCATTCCCTGCTGCTGTTGGTGTGTTCGGATGCCCTTCCACAGTCGCCAATGTGGAAACAGTGGCCGTTGCACCAACTATTTGTCGCCGTGGGGGTGATTGGTTCGCCGGATTTGGTAGGGAGCGAAATCAAGGCACCAAGTTGTTCTGTATCTCTGGCCATGTGAATCATCCCTGCACCGTTGAGGAGGAAATGTCGATTCCACTACGCGAACTGATTGACAAACACTGTGGGGGGGTTCGTGGCGGCTGGGACAATTTACAAGCTATTATTCCAGGCGGATCCTCAACCCCCATACTTCCAAAGCATATTTGCGACGAGCAGTTGATGGATTTCGATGCCTTAAAGGATAGCCAGTCTGGTCTTGGCACGGCTGCTGTCATTGTGATGGATAAGAGCGCAGATGTTGTTCGATGTATTAGTCGTCTCAGTCATTTTATCGGCACGAGAGCTGTGGACAGTGCACACCATGCAGGGAAGGCAGTAAATGGACAGAGCAAATAATGAGTCGTTTTGAGAAGGGGCAGGGACGAGAGCGAGAAATCGACATGCTCCAAGAACTCACAAAGCAGGTAGAAGGACACACTATATGCGGTAGGTAACGCCTTTTTGCAGTGAAGTATATTTATTATATTATGCTAACATATCCGAAGCTCTTGGTGAGGCATTTGCCTGGCCAATTCAGGGCCTTATTCGTCATTTTCGTCCTGAATTGGAAGCAAGAATGCAACAGTTCGCCCAAGATGCAGATGGCTCCGCCTTGGCTGGTGGATGGAACCACGCCGCAAAGCTCGAAGGAAAGTTGGTGTCTCCTGGGCAATAATAAGGAAACATATGATCGGACGTTGTTCATTATGGTTACACGGTGAGCGTCTGGTGTTGATTGTTGAACCGCATATTCTTGACGCATGCTTGAGTTTGCATGGCGCTGGTTATGCATTTACTAGTACGAGATAATTCAGATCATGGGTAAAACTACTCGACAGTACTCTATCGTCGCCCTAAAATAACAAATTTACCTGTTTCAACTTCTATCTTCCACCCATCCTGTAGAAGAGCGGCGGCGACAGATTGCCTCAGCCGAGACACGCCACCAGAACTGTGACGGCCAATGCCAGTTATGATTGTTAACCTGTGTTCTTTTGCCTTTTTAGATTTGAAATCCCCTAGGTTCTGCCACCACATTTTTGCCTTCTCACGAGCAATACGAACACCATCATTAACGACAACTCCGTGCAGGTCAATTACATCAGCAGTACTCTGTTGCTCCACAAACAAATCTGCAGCAGTAGATGTCGCCTGTTGAGTGAACCGCCCCAGGTCTCTTGCACGGTCTGCATAGTAGGCAGCAGCCTGTTTATATAATGGGTGTGAAGCACCCTTACTGCGGAGCTGTGCAGCGGACATTGAAGCGTCTCGTCTTGCCTCAGTATGAATGATGGACTGACCCATGGACTGGACCGAAGTCGATGAGCTCGGTTCGGAGATATTTTGGATGGTATGGCGTGGCCTTGAATGAATACCAGACAGGTTGGTATTGTCTTGATCTTCTATTATCGCAATATCCACACATGCACTCAGTGGACGGGTTTGACTATAGTTTATATCCAGTCTGCGAGACTTTTGTTGTTTCGTGAAGTACTTATTCAGCAATGCAGTCAGGTCTTCGGCGAAGCAGGATGTTGGTTCTGTTACTTGGACAGCCGCTATCACATACCGATGTGGAACGTGGCGATATCTTTTTGCAAGATGTTCCACCCGTTGTTTCCCAATTTCATCATTTACTTCCATACCCTGCAAGTAGGACCGGTCTAGAAGTTGTAGCACAGTCTGGATGCGAGAATGCCCCATATCGAAGTAGATGTCAGATACTTCGTCCATAGGAAGATCAAATCGTTCCGCGATGAATTCGATGTCTTCTTTATTACCAGTCGTCAGAACTTGCATATGTAAGATCACTCAAACTATGGGTACCTGATTCACTTACTTTTCCCTTTGGCTCCCAACGTTGTGGATTGGTCAGTCAGTGGCGGGTCTGATCCTGATGTGATTGAACAGTCTCCCGTCATAATGTTCTTGGACTGACGTAAATTTTCAGCGTCGGGCAGAAAGAAACCCTCAATCCCCTTCATTCTCTGGCCAGTCTCTACAAGATATTGAATATTGAGAAGATCATCAAGAGCTGCCTGAAAATTTCCATTTGCTTTATCCAAGGAATAAGCTATATCGTACTTCTTAAGCTTTTTGAACATGTTTTCAAGAAGGTTTAATTTAAACTCTTTTTTTTCACTATTGAAGGAGGTGAGGTATAGGGTTGAAAGACCTTCTTCTGCTTCATGAGACACACTGTTGGAAGATATGAGTTCTGTTATGTCACCTAGAGATATCTGCCGGCTGTCAGTTGAAGTGTTGTTGTCGCTAGGGCTAAGGATTTGGGCTTCGAGTAGTTCTGATGCTCCACTAGGGTTGAATCCAGTTGCATCTTCTATCGCGGCACTTTGTGCGAGTTTGCTGAGGGTAGCAAAGGCATCATTGTAGCCTGTCGAGCGTAAGTCGTAGTCACCGGCAATTGCAACGATGAGCGCTTCATCCAGAAGGGTGTGGAATGTCTTCTGAGACTTATGTTAGTAACAACATTTTACTTGAAAACTTATAAGCAGAGATATGGAGTCGACAGTCTCATAAATGTTTTATTTTCTCAAACACTCAGCATCTCTCAAAACTAGCATCCCCATTTCTATTCCCGAATTTAACAGCAGGTAAAAGAAAAAGTCCGTGCATATTTATCTATGATGCTAGTGGTTTCCGACGATGCCATGGGGGTAACACTTAAACAGCGTCGAAATTTGTCTACCTAAATCGTGTAATAAGTGGCGCCATCTTGCTCAATTCAGGCTGATCCTGATCCTATTGATGTCTCCAAACCAGCCACAGTTGCAATCTCACAAGAGACAAAAAAAGGACACATACCACGAGTTCTTGCACAGGTTCTGACCTATGCTCGATATGGTGCTTCATTTGGGCGCATTTTCCTCTATGTAATTTCTTATCCTCACTCGTAAGACTTGAAATAATGTGACACGAAATCAGACATGAACCGGGGAATGTGTCGGCTACACTACAGCCCCTGCATGCTAATTGAGATATTTTGAATAGTCACGCTGTGTGAACTTAATAACTTCTGGGCTTAATCATAAAATATTTTATTAGGTTTTATTCTTTAATAATGAAAATATAGTTAATAAAATAACCTATTTTAATACTTAGATAGTAAAGTAAAGTGAGTTTGTATATTTTAATTATAATATAAATATATATAAATTACTTTAATTTAATAATATATTATTTTTTAATTTTAAAGAGAGAACTAGCTTGCTCTTGGCTAAACTAAACTCTAAAAGTTTAATTAACTTTAAATATAAGAATATATTAATACAAATATTAATTATTATTATTATTATTATTATTATTATTATTATATATATTATTATTATTATTATTATTATTATTATTATTATTATTATTATTATTATTATTATTATTATTATTATTATTATTATTATTATTATTATTATATTATTATTATTATTATTATTATTATTATTATTATTATATTATTATTATTATTATTATTATTATTATTATTATTATTATTATTATTATTATTATTATTATTATTATTATTATTATTATTATTATTATTATATTATTATTATTATTATTATTATACTATTATTTATAAAAAGTAGAGTATATAATATATTTATATAACTTTTATAATAAAAGAGAGAGCTAGCTTGTTTTTAGTTAAATTAATCTTTAAATAAATTCTAATACTATATTTTAAAATTCTTAAGTTTAGTTTAATTTAAATATAATAATATATTAACTTTAAATATTATAATTTAAAGCTTAAGATATTATAAATATATAATAAATCTACTTTAAATATAAAAATTAAAACTTATATTAAAAACTAAATAATTAATATAAGTATAATTATAATAAATAAGTTTTTTTAAGTTATTAATATTTTTAAAGTATATTTAAGAAAGCTTTAAAGTTATATAATAATACTAATAATAACTTTTCTCTTTATAAACTCTCTTTTACTTAAGTTATATTTAAAATTAAGTTACTCATAAATTAATTATTAAGTACTTTAATTAATATTAAAAATAAAGTATATTAAGAAGCTATTTAAATAATAAATATTATTTAAAGTAAATTTAATATAATTATTATTTAATATTTATATAATAGAAATATAATTTTAATCTTTATTATAGTAATTATAATAAAACCTTTAAATAAAATTAAATAATTTAAGCTTTCCTTTATAATATTTATAAAAAGGCTTTAATTAAAGAATATTATAAATAATATTAATATACTTCTTTTAAGAATAAATATAATAAATTATATCTATATTACTAAAATAAGAAATATAAAATTTATTTAAAATTAACTTAGAACTAATTTTAGTTACTTATCTTTTAATTATTAAAGAAACTAAATTATTATATAATAAAGATATTATTTTAATACATAAAGTATTTCTAATATAACTATATTTAAAAAATTATAATATATTATTAAAATATAAGTAATATAATATAGATATATATCTAAAATAAAGCTAGAAGTAAAATAATAATTATATAGTTATTTATAGTAATATAAAATTAATCTTACTTTATAAATATTTATTATTAATAAAATATTATTAAGAACTAATTAGACTATGGGTACCTAAGGCAGGAATTTCTAATTAGGTAGCCTTAAAAACGCAAGAGTATATAACTATAGTAGAAGGATAAGGACTAACTTATATAATAATTAAGTAGTAGTAAGATAGTAAGGAGGTTATTATATATATATTGCAAGTTTACTATAAGTTCCTAGCTACCTAGCTTACTAACTTTTACTCTTTAGTAATAACTTATTTTCTAAATCTAATAAATATAAAGTAAGTTATTTTATATATCTTTATTAATATATATAAAACTTAAATAATAATATTCTCTAAGATTATAAAATTATAAGAAGTACTTTATAACTAAATTAAACTCTTTTACTTATAATATAAAAATCTCTTTATAGAGATTATCTCTCTAGTAATTTATATTACTTATTTATATTTTTATTTTTAAAGAGAGCTTATATTATATTTATATTAAAATAATAATTTTTTTAAATAATAATAAATATTTTTATATTTCATTTTTAATTATAAAAGTAATATATTAAAATATTAATAATAAATTAAACTTTATTTAATAAATACTTTTCTTTTAAATTAAGTATAATATAATTATATTTTTAAAGTTTTATTAAAATATAAAAATCTAAAAATCTATATATTTTAAGATATTATTATATTATCTATTTTATATTAAATAAAGAAGTAAGTTTACTATTATAACTTAGTGCAATTTAATAAAGATTATATACTAATAACTATATATACTCTTATCTAAGTTCTAACTTCTATTACTAGTTCTTAGCTATACTATATATATATATAATAATTACTACTAATTTAAAATTAACTTTATTTTTAAAATATTCTATAATATTTAAAGTAAATCTAGTAAAGTTACTAAAGAATTCTATCTAAAGCTATATAATTATTATTATTAATTAGTAGAGCTTATTAAATAATATTTATAAATATAGTAATACTCTTAAAATAAGTAGTAAGTTTTTATCTAACTTCCTAGTTAATTAAGGTCTAATAAAAGTTAAACTCTACCCTTTTTCTTTTATTTTTAGTAATATTTACCTAAAGTTACCTATAGTTAATAAAATTTTATAATATTATATAATATAAAATATTAATATTATTATATATTAATATAAAGTAAGAGCTATTTTTTATAATAGATTTAAATTTTATAATTACTTTATTAATATATATAAAAGTAAAATATAAATACTAATAATTAATAATTATAAATACTTAATTATTATTACTTACTCTTATAAAGTAATAATTTTATATATATATAAGAAGCACTTTAGTAATATATAATTATTAATAATAATTTTCTACTAGTCCTTTAGTATATAAAATATATTAAAAAGTATTAATTATATTAAATTTATTAGGTTTTTTAATAAATATTATATTTTCTTTATAAAAGTAGTTTATTTTATTATTATTAAACTCTCTTTATTATTTAACTAAAGTTAAAGATATTTCTTTAGTAAATTATTACTTTTACTTTTATCTCTAGTTTTATATAATTTTCTAAAAAAATTACCTTAATTTTATATTAATATTTTATTAGAGGTTAATACTAGCTATAAATTTATAAAAGTAGTTATTATATTAGAGCTTAATATAAGATCTACTATAATTAAAGTAAGAGCTAATATTTATAAATTTAATTTAATTAAAGAGATAGGTTAATTTAGCTAAATAGATTAATATAGTTAAATAAGTTAATTTAGTTAAATAGATTAAAACTATAAAGTTATTATTACTTACTTAATATCTATAGTATTTAAAATAATATAAAATAAGTTCTCTAGAATAATAAACTAAATTAGTTACTTAATTTATATTAATTATATATATATATATATAATAGTATTAATTAAATATATTTAGTAAGTATTATTATTAATTAAGGTTAAGATTACTAATTATTTAATATAGAGTATTATTAAACTACTAATAATAAATATTATTTAGAATTAATAATTAATAATTAATATTATATATTATAAATAAATATTTAAGCTTATAGAGTATTAGCTTATAATTATTAATTATATTATATTAAATTATTATAAAATACTTATATTTTTTTAAAAATAAAATCTAGAATAGTTTTAATTTAACTTTAAAGCTTACTTAATAAAAGATATTTACTATATAGTCTATATATAAAGAGATAAAATATAAAGTTAACTTTATTATTAATCTATCTACTTTTAATAATTATCTTCTTATAGGCCTTATAATAAATAGAATCTTTATTAGATTTATATATCTAAGTATTATTTACTTTTAATATATTAATAAACTAATATTACTAATTTTAAGTAAAGTATAATATATAGTAGTAGTATTTATTTATTATATAAATTATAATAGCTTTATAATCTTTTAATAAATTATATTAATTTAAAATATAAGTAATATTATTAAGAACTACTTTTTATATAAGCTATCTATTATAAAATATAATTATATTAAAATATTATAGAGATATTATATTCTCTTATCTAAAGATAAAAATAAACTTACTTTAAAGTTAATTAATTATATTAATAAATATAAAGTAATAAAAGAATAATAAAGATATAATTTTAAAAGCTAGCTATAATTTACTTTAATATATATTATATTATTAGAGGTAATTATATATTTTTTACTTTATTTTTAAATATTTTAACTATAATTAGCCTCTATATATTAACTACTAGTTAATATAATTAGCTATTAAAATTATAAATTAATTTACTAGTATTTATTATTAATAAATCTTTATTATATTATTTATTATATTTAATATTATATCTTTTCTAATAAATTAAATATTATAATTTATTATAATATATATATTTTACTAATAATACCTTAATTTTATATAATTTCTATTTATTATTATTACCTTTAATATAAACTAAAGGTACTTTATTATAAGTTTATTATTTAAATAAGTTATTATTATCTAATATTATCTCTAGCTAAGTAATTAATATTATTAAGTATATTTACTAGTAAGTAAGTAATATTAATTTATATATATATATATTAATCTTTTTTTAAATCTTAAGTAATCTTACTTTCTATTAACTAAATTTATATAACTAGCCTAGTACTAAATATATATAATATAATTTTAAATATACTTTATCTTTTTTTAAAAATTAAGGATTTTATATTACTTATTAAATAAATATTTATTATATATATATATAAAATTAATTATTAGTTAAGTTTTTATTAGAAAGAAGATTAAAGGAGGTTAATAGGGAGATTAAAATATAATCTTTTTCTTATTTTAATTTTAAAGTTTATTATTAAATATTATTAAGATATGTTAAAGTTAGAATTTATAATTAACTTTATTTAAAGTATATTTAAAGTAATAATATATATATTATTTAAAGCAGCTTATATAGCTAGTAATATTAATAGTTAGTATCTCCTAAGTAAATTAAAAACAAAATAGTAGTTTTTTATAATTTAATTAGTACTTTCTAATTAACTATTACTAGTAGATTAGCAATATTAAGCTATAGGTACATATAAGTTATATTATTAAGTAATTAAAATAGACCTTATTTAAATATAATTTATTTTTAATATATTATATAATAACTTTATAAGTCCTTAATTAATAATCTTAGACTATCGCCTTACTGATGTAGACAATTAATCTACCTCCCGCCTATATTAAATTATATAATTCACCATACCCTGCATCTTAGTAGTTCATCAACACCTATGACATATATCGACACCTACACGTTATTTCCCTTGCCCACAGGTATTTGCTATCTTCTATTTGACTGATTTCATATACCCCCGTCATTATTGGTGATATCTAACCAAATTTATTAAGATATAACCCCCACACGCTAATTTTGTTTAGATTATTTCTCTCTACCCCGCGATGAGTATTAAACACTCACGGCACGTCTATTACCCTCACGTCAACGACACTGTAGTATACAGAGAAGAAGAGTCTTCCTCCCACATACACCACCGGCACGCACTCGTCATTTATTTCTTTGTATATACACCCCAGTCACCATGTGTCTTATGGAGGGTGTTACTGCTTAACCTTTACCCACGACCGAATTGGGGAGAAGATTCAATTGTAGATTGGGGAATTAACAGAAAACAAGTGGTAAGTACATACCTTAATACATTATAACGAATAAGAATAATTTACTTACTAATTTTGTATATATTTTTATCTTTTTAATATCTATTAATATATATTATATCTTAATATTAGTAAATGACTTAAATTTTAATTACTCATTAATATATTATTACTTAAATATTAAGTAGAATTTAATGATATTATTATCTTAAATTATCTTTTTTAATTATAAATATTATGTATTTAAAGTAATTAAAATAAAAATATATTAATAAGATATTTAATTTATTTAGAATATATATAATTTTAATTAAAAATTATAAAAATAATTACTAATAATAATAAATTATATATTTAATTATTATATTTAAATATTATTCTTATTTTCATTATAAATAATTAAGCTAGTATTATATAATCTATTAATATAATTATCTTAGTTTATATTTTATAAAATAATATTTAATTTTTCTATATTAGCTAAATAAAATAAGTAACCTTAAGCTCTATTAGCTAGTAATTTCTCTTAGTAGAATTTAATAACTTACTTTAAAAAGTAATATATTATATTTAATTTTTATAAAGTAAAATTATAAGCTAAGTTTTATTAAATACTTTATTATAATAAAATAAAGTAATATTAAAACTATATTCTTTTAAAATATTAATTTTAGTAAATAAAGATTAATTTAAATTAATATAAACTAGCTTTATTATTAAATAATAAATTAAATTTTCTTATATAAACTAAAATACTTAAAGCTTATTATTAATATTACTAGCTAGTATATATTATAATTATAACTTCTTTATTAATTAAATTTAAGATATTCTTTTTTTTAAGTAATTACTATTAATATTATTTTTTATTCTAATAATAGTTTTATTTTTTAAATATATATAAATATAAAGTTATAAATCTAGTTTATAATATTATAATATATTTTAAAGTACTTTAATATCTTAAGAAAATTCTACTTTATTAATATTTATATTTAATTCTTTATAAGTAATACTCTATCTCTATTAACTTTATAACTTAATAATAATATAATTTAATATTTAATAAATAACTTTTTAAATAATAGCTATAACCTAAGTTCTTTAAAATAATTAAAAATTAAATAAAAGTAATAAAGATAATTAGTTAATATTTTAAAAAATATTATAATATTATTAATATAAGCTTTTATATAATATTAATATAATAATAACTATATATCTATTTATTATTATATATATACTAGTAAATTATAAAATTCTATTAAAAGAATATTAAATTACTCTAATTTATAATAAATTATAATTATAAACTAATCTTAATATCTTAAATATATTAAAAATTAATAAAAGAAAGATATTATATTAATAATAATAATAAATTTAGCTCCTTTTAAAGCTAATACTAGATTCTCTTATTATAAGAATAAATAAGTATCTAGTATTATTATATTGTTTAGTTCTTATAAGTTAATAATAATATATTCCTTATTAACTTTATTTACTATTTACTAAATAATAAATACTAGTACTATAAATAAAATTAATTATATAATATATAATATTTAATTATTTTTAATTAATAAATTAAATATATTATTAATAAGTTCTTTATCTTTTATATTTACTAAATAAGCTTTATAGTTAATTTTTTTTTTATATTAATTTAGAGCTAAATATATTTTTACTTATTTATTTTATAATATAAATATAATACCCTTATTATATTATATATTATATTATTTAGCTAAAGTTAAAGTTATATTACTACTACTATATTATTTATATATATATAAATATTATTAATATTTATTAGCTTTAACTAGGCTAATTTAGTAATATTTAATAAATAATAACTAATAACTTTTAGAAAATCTAGATAATTATTATTATTTTATTACTTAAAGAGGCTAAGATAATTATTACTAGTATATAACTTATTACTTATTATATAATAATCCTTAGGTAAAATTAAAACTATTATTTTTATATTAGTACTAAAATAAGTATATACTTTAAATATAAATATAAATTTAGTTACTTAATAACTATTATTAGATAATTAATCTTATAATATATATATATAAAGTTTAATATATTATAAGTAAATTCTTTAATAATACTTAATTAAATATTATACTTTATATATAATAGCTTATTTATAAAGTTTATTATTATAATATAATTTATATCTTTATTAATTAGTAAGTTTATAATACTTAAAAAATTAGTAGTTATTATAAAAAATTAATTATTTAATAACTTTAAATTATAAACTAGAATTTTATAAACCTATTTTAAAAGTAAAGTAATTATTTTAGTAATAATTACCTTTTAATATAAAAAATTAAGAGACTTTATATAAAAATATATAAGAAGATAAAGTCCTTAATATAATTTAAGTAATAGAGTTTTATATTTATAATTAAATATAACTTTATAAAGGTATATCTATTTAATTTTAAATAATATTAAAAAACTAAGGTTTTTTAATATTTACATATAAATTTTTATTATTTTTTAATATTCTTTACTAGTTCTTAATAATATATCTTTAATATAAGTAGTAAAAACTATTATTTATTTAAATAATATAATATTATATAATTTATAAACTTACTTAGGTTATATATTAATATATTAAATATTTAATTATAATTTAAGCTATACTTTATTAATAATAAGAGTAAATATACTATTATTTACTAAGGCTTATATAGTACTTAATATTATTAACTATTAAATATATATATTAAATATTATATATATATAAAAAGAGAAATTATTAAAATTAAATTCTTTATAAAGTAATTATATTATAATAACTAGTAATATATTATTATTTACTTTCTTATTATTTATATTTTTATATAAATATTTCCTTATAAATCTTAAGTAATTAAATAAAGCTTATTAGATAATATATATTATTTTATATATTTAATATTAAGTTTAATTACTTACTAGTAGCTTTATTTTATATTCCTTAAGTATTTAAAGATAATATTATAAAGTATTATTACTTATAAATTTACTCTTATAAAGATAATATATATATACTTTTAATTATAGTTTAATTTAATTTTTAATAATATAAAAAGTACTTTCTTTTTAAATAAGAAATACTCTCTGTTTAATATTATTAAATTTATTAATTTTTTTATAATTAAATTTAATATTATTAGCTATTATATATATAATATTAACTTTTAATATTTTTAATATTAGTTTATTATTAATAAGAACTAAAATATTATTATAATTTTTTATATTTTCCTCTTTATTAATTATATATATTTAATTATTATTTTATTAAAATAATAAAATTTAATATTTCTATTTAAAGATTTTACTTTCTATTTATTTAAGTTAATATATTTAGTTTATATTAAAAGCTATTATAACTTTATATAAATAAGTTAAATATAGTAAGTAATATAATTATATTTTTTATATTAATAGAAATTTAATTATTTATATTTAAATAACTTCTACTTTCTTATTATTTTTAAAAGTAATTATTAATATTATTTTAATTTTAATAATTATTATTATAAGATATTAAAGTATACTACTAGATATTTAAATTAAAATATTAAAGTTACTAGTATAAATTACTACTATTTCTCTAGTTAATATTACCTTTATTTAAATTAAATTAATATAAATTAAACTAATCTCTTTAAATTATAATCTTTTTATTAAGTTTTTATAACTACTAATAAAGTTTAATACTTTATTATAGTTATATAATATTTATTATAGTTATATAATATTTATTTTTAATTTAAAGTTAAATTAATTAAAGATTTAAAATATTATAACTTAATCTCTAGTAAAGTTATATAATTTAGTAAGCTATATTATATTTATTATAAATTCTTAAATTAAATTTTTTTTAATATATAGCTATATTATATAATATTAATTTTAATTATTATTATACTTATATTATATTTAGTTTAAAGTATTTTAATAAAGCTAAAGTTTATAATTTAATTAATAAACTTATTTTATATTTAATATACTATTTTTTAATAAGTTATCCTTAATATTAAGCTAATATTTTATTATATAAAAGCTAGGATATATAATTTTAGAGGTCTTATTAAAATCCTAATTTTATATAATTCTCTATAACTTTAATAAATAATATTATATTATAGTAATAAATATTACTACTTTTTATAATAATTAGTTAAGTATTATTATAATCTAGCTAAAATATATTTAATAATTTTAATTTAAATTATTATTTATTTAAATAATTATTTAACTTACTAAAGTTAAAGTTATTATTAATAGAAAATAGATAATTATAGTAATATTTACTATAGTATTTATTATTTTCTCTTTTTAATTAATATTATATACTTTAATTTTCTTTATTATCTTTATTAAATAATAATAATAATAATAATAATAATAATAAGTTATCTTACTTATATTAATTATATTAGTACTTTCCTTTACTTTTTTTCTTCTTTCTATATTATATATTAAATTTAAATATACTCTCTATTTAATATTAGAAAGCTATAATATTAAGTTTAAGTCTTAAGTATATAACTACTATTTAAATTTTAATAATAATTCTACTATTTTAAGTAAGGCTATAATATATAGCTCTACTATTTTACTAATATTAACTATTAAATATTAGCTTTTTATAATATCTTTAATAAAATTAACTCTTATTAGTAAGTTTTATTATTATAGTTTATACTAGGTTAATAAGATAAGCCTTCTTAATTTATAATTCTATTTAGTAAATATTTTAAGATATCTTTAGGAGATATTTAATATTTAACTAATATTTTTAATAATATATTAGCTATATTTTTAATATCTAGTAGGGTTTATTACTTTATTATATTAAATATTAAGTTTTTCTATTTTATAACTTAAATTTATATTAAAATATATAAGCTCTTTAGTAAATTATTAATAATTAAATTATAAAATTCTTTTAATATAGAGTTTAATTAATATTATTTAAATATAAATTTATTTAATAATAATAATTAAGTAGTTATAAGCTAATATAATATAATTAGATTTAGAGAGAGAGAATTTATTAATAGTTATTAAAAGGAGCTATAGTTAGTTAAAAGAAAGAAGCTTCTTCTAAATTAAGTAGTAGTAGATAATATATAGTAAGTCTTAATAATTATTAAAGTATCTTAAATAACTTTATAAGTATTTAAATAATTATAGTAAGTATAACTTATTTAGATATAGTTTCTAACCTTATCTATTACTAATAGTACTCTAGTATAGTAAGAGATTATAATATCTCTAGTAAAACTAGCTATAATAAGGTTATTAATAATAGTTATATTAAGTTATTAGCTAATAATAATAGTAGTTAGTTTTAATATTTTAAAGCTTTAATAACTTCTCTAGTTAACTATAGTACTATTATTTTATTAATTACTTACTTTAGTAGGAAGGAATTTAGAGCTAGACTTTATAATTATAAATACTTTTTCTTTATAGGCTATTACTTTCTTTTAATAACTAGATATTTTTAATTATATTATAATAACTTATAATATTTAAGTAAAGATAATACTTTATAAATTAAGTATAATAGTAATTATTATTTTTAAAAATTAAATAATAATTAAATAAATTAAAGTATATTAATATTATTTATTTAATAGTAGGATATTACTTTATATAACTATAGTTTAAGTAATTTAGATAGTAGATCTAGGTAGTTTAAATAGTAATAAATTACCTACCTTTAGATATAGTTAGTATAAGAAATTTATTATAGTATATAATTACTACTAATTATTATAACTTAGTATAACTTAATAAAGGTTATATATTAATAACTATATATACTCTTATCTAAGTTCTAACTTCTATTACTAGTTCTTAGCTATACTATATATATATATAATATTTACCTTTAGTTAAATTAATTCTTAAAATAAAATCTAATACTATATTTAAAATTCTTAAGTTTAACTTACTTTAAATATAATAATATATTACTATTAAGTTAATAATATAAGTACTAAACTATAAATATTAACTTTAAATATTATAACTTAGAGCTTAGCTATTTACTTATAAAAATCTAGTTATTATATAATAACTACTTATAATTAGAGTTTTCTTACTACTATATACTTTATATTATAATAATTACAAGAAATACTAAAGAAGAACTAAGAGCTATATTAATATAATAGTACTATTAACTAGCTACTATCTAGTAGAATATTACTATATATATATAAAGATAGTACAAGACTAACTTTCTATTAAAGATTATAAGAATATAACTTATTATAAGAGTATCTATAATCTAATAGCTAGAGGAAGTACTAGGCTTATTATATTACTATAATATAATAATAAAATAGCTAAGGTATAGCTATTATATTAGAGAGAAACCTATTAGAGATTAAAGTAACTAATTAGGCTATAGGTACTTAAGGTAAGAATTTCTAGTTAAGTAACCTTAAAAATATAAAAATATATAGTAGTAATAGAAAGATAAGAATTAACTTATATAATAATTAAGAGGTAGTAAAATAGTAAGGAGATTATTATATATATATTATAAGCTTATTATAAGTTTCTAGTTACTTAGCTTATTAACTTTTACTTTTTAATAATAATTTATTTTCTAAATTTAATAATATCTCTCTCTCTTAAGTAACTTTATAATATATCTATTTAGCTACTAGTTGATATATTTATTCTTTAGTAAAGTAAATTTTATTATTAATAGTTTCTTTTATATTATTAATATTATTATAGGTCGGCTTGCTGACTCGCGCGAGTCCTGCTTCGTGCTCGGCTGTGCCGTGGAGCTCTAAAACGTGGATTCAATCTCTTCCGGTTGTTCTTATTATTTCTATCTAGTTACTGCTCTTGCGAGCAGGCAAACCTCTGTCCACTGCTTACATAAGCAATGGGCCAAGATTTTCCCGCTTCTGCA
The DNA here is from genome assembly GCA_009828645.1 of Calcarisporium arbuscula. Taxonomy (NCBI): domain Eukaryota; kingdom Fungi; phylum Ascomycota; class Sordariomycetes; order Hypocreales; family Calcarisporiaceae; genus Calcarisporium; species Calcarisporium arbuscula. Next base: position 47,793 of record WBSA01000050.1, read on the forward strand.
ACGCCTTGCTAATCTATCTATTCTAATAATTATAAATAAAATATATTAAAGCTCTTTAATTTACTTTAGCTAGTAAAATTAATAACTAGCTTTAGTTATTTATAAGGTTAGTTATTAATAATAGTTATTATTAAAATTCTAAAATTTAAGAGTTTTATATAGTAGTACTTACTAATCTTTTACTTATTATTATAAACTTGAGCTTTAGCTTAGATTATCTTTAGAGTAAGGAGCTTAAGTATAAACTATAATTAGCTATAGAAAGAGGAAAACTTCTTCTCTTATTTAAGGAGAATCTTCTTCTTTAAGTATATTAATATAATAATTAATACTTATTTATAATATACTCTAGGGCTAGTTTATTATATTTATTAATATATTTCTCTCTCTTTATATAAAAAATATTTTTAAAAGTAAAAGAATATTTTAAGTATATATTAATATTAGTAAGCTAGCTTAAGTATTATAATTTAAAGTACTTTTAATAAGTTCTATAATTATAATATAAGAGATAAGATTACTTTATAAATAGTAATTTATAATAATTTACTTAAGTTATATTCTCTTTTCTCTTATAGAATATACTTCTAAGTCTTTTATATAATCTTAATATAAAGACTTAAAATTTTCTTTATATATTCTACTACTTATAATTCTAAATTATCTATAGCTTATAATATTTATAATTCTTCCTGTAAGTATAAATATAGCTTTGTATATATTTACTTTAATTAAAGACTTTTATATTTAATAGCTTAATTCTTTTATTAAATAATAACTATCTTAGAATTCAAGTTCTTTTATATAGTAAAGTTATAAATAATATATTATTTCTTTTATATATCTTATTTATTATATTTAAGTAAATTATGAAATATTTTTAAACTAAGCTATATTATTATCATAGGGTATTGAAAAGCATATTATAATAAATTATAAAATTCTTTATTAGTTTATTTCTATATTAAGATAATATTTACTTCTTTAAAAAAAGATAGAAGATATTTCATTAAATTCTTAATTTCTTTCTCTCTATATTTAATATAGTAATTTAGTATTTTAATTAACTAGTCTTCTACTTTCTATATTAAGTATTTACTCTCCTTATTAAGTTAATTAAAGTACTAATAGTTCTTTTTAAAAAAATTAAATTTCCTTATATTTTTTATATTAAAGTTAAAATAATATATTAACTAGCCTTAAAAAGTATTAGTTAAAAATTTTATTAAAGTATTAAGAAATATTTAAAGTCCTTAGTAATATTACTCTAAAGAGTAATTCCTATTCTTATTATAGTTATTTTCCTAGTTTACTATTCTAGAGTTAATTTAATTTTTCTAGTTAGCTAGAACTAGGTATATTAATTATATAAAGACCTTTAAAATATTAATAAATTTATTTAAATTTCTTTATATATACTTATATTATTTATATAAGTTATTATTATTATTTAATATTATATACTTATTTAGTTATATATATAATTTCTTATATAATTCTTATTAGATATTTATATATATTTACTAGATAATATTTTATTAAAAACTTTAATTTTATATTCTCTAGGTAATTAGAATAATAACTTCTTTAATAAGATATTTTAAAGCTTTCTTTTTATATAAATATACTTTATATTATATCTAGTAAGTTATAATTAAGCTTTATTTTATTTTCTAGACTTCTTACTTCTTTATAAGCTTATAGATTATATCTTTAATAAGAGATTATAATTAAACTCTTAATCTTAGTAAGCTAAAAGTAACTTAATTTCTAGAAGTTAATTAATAAATATAAAATAGCTAGTTTTTAATTTATCTCTTAGAAATAGTTTAATATAGCTAAGAAAATTAATTTAATTATAATTAATATAATTTTCTTAAGTAAATTGATAATAAAAGAGTAAATTTTATAATATCTATATTATTTAAAATAATACTTCCTTATAATTTTCTATAAAATTATAATATAATATATTAATTATATTACTATATTAATAATTAAATAAATAGCTTCTATAAAAATATAAGTTTAAATATAAATAATAGAATTATATAATTATTACTATTTAATATAGAAATATTAATTTTAAGTAAAAAGAATATATAGAATATATAGAATATCTCTTTTCTTTCTCTTTAAAACTACTAATAGCTTTCTCTAAGATTATATTATTTACTTTCTTTATAATTTTACTAGTTAATTTCTCTAAGATTATACTAGCTACTTTCTCTAAGATTATATACTAGTTACTTTCTATAGAATTATACTAGCTACTTTCTGAGTTATACTAGTAGTATTCTTAGAGATTATACTAGTAACTTATTCTATATTAGTAAACTAAATAATTATATTAATCTAGCTATTTAATTTATTATATACTTATAATATATTTAGCTTTAGCTTAAATAATATATTATATAAAGATTTTATTTAGCTTTTATTTAGCTTTTTATTTATTTTTATTATAAATATACTATATATTTTACTCTGTATAAATAATAAATAATATTATAATAAGAATAAGAATAAGAATATTTACTAACTTTTAATATAAATTTTAATCTTTATATTTAAAATAAGTTTATTATATATTTATTATATATTAAATTTTAATAGCTAGAGAGTTATAACTTAATAACTTAAAATTAAAATAAAAAATTAAAATTAATAATTTTATTATATATTTTAAATTATTAAAAGTTACTAGAGAAATAACTTATTTTTATTATAATATTAATATTAATATAATTTATATATTATATCTATATATTTTATAAGTTATAGTAATAAGGCCTTAAGTTATAATATATAAAGTTAATTTTTATAAACTTAGTATTTATATTAATTACTTAAGGCTAATATATTCTTATATTTAAACTAAACTAAATTTAAGAATTTTAAATATAATATTAAATTTTATTTTAAGAATTAATTAACTAAAAGTAAGCTTACTCTTCTATTTATAAATTATTAATAATATAATTAATATAATTAATATAATTAATATAATTAATATAATTTTATATTAATTATATTTTATAAGTTTAAAAGCTAGTATAATAAAATTATTAGTAGTTTTATATTATGAATATATTACTTATATAGAGAAAGAGATAATATAGTATAAGAACTAGTAATAATAATTAAATAGTTATAATTAGCAATAACTAGTAATTATATATTATTTAAGTTTTACTATTATTATAGTATATCTAATTAAAGTATTTTTTTAAAAAAATCTTACTAAATATATTAAAGATATTACTATAATTATAGATAATATTTAGTAAGCTCTATCTTCTAATAATAATAATTATATAATATAAAAATTAAATTTTAAAACTTTAGTTAATTTCCTTTAATATTTATTAACTTATTTTTTCAGCCATTATTATATTAATATAGAAAACTTTAAGTATAAAGTAAATTTTAAAGTAATAGTAATTCTTATATTATATATTTACCTAGGTAAAAGCTAGTAATAGAAGATAAACTTAAATATAATAATATATATTAATTAGCTTTATACTTTTTTTTAAGTTATATTAAGTTATAATATTATATTAAATTAAAAGTAATAGCTATATTCTAGAAGATTTAAGTTTTCTTATCATTATTTAGCTTATAATTTTCAAACTTAAATATAGCTCTATTATCTTTATAGATAATCTACTAATATAACTGTTAAACCTTAGGCACCCAGCATAGTGGTTTGACTGCTGTGATTAGAAGCTTCCAGCGGGCACTGACCCCTGTAAGCTCCACTGTGGCAAGAACCCTATAGTGGTCATATGACCTATATAACCCACTGTGGCAAATATATCAGCACAAGATATCCACTATAACCCGAAGCTTCCAGCGGGTGTAACCCGCTGTAATAAGGGTCAGATAGGTATAAATAGAGCCCTATTTCCCTTAGGATAGTTTTATATAACAACTTAAATACACTCACTTTTCTATCCTATATCCTTTATTAGAATAAGATTAGTCCCCTGTGGTTCCCTGATATCTTTATATCTTGTATTTTATCTCTCTTTATAAGGATTTTTACTTATATAAGGTTATTTATTCCTTTATAAGAGGGATTTCCTTTACCCAACCTGCGAGCTAGTTACAGCGCATATTCCCTGCCTTGCGGAAGGTGTCTACCCTAGACTCCCTAGTCTATGCCTCAGACCTATACCTTCTAATAATAACTATATACCCCTAATAGATATATAAAACTATATATATAATATATATATATATATTAAATTAAACATCATATATTAAGTATATTAATATAATTAAAAAGAAATGTAATTATAATTATTATTTAGTTTACTTCATGTTAAATATACCTTGCCAAGTAGAAGAGTTAATACTATGCAACTATGATAAATGGAAAGCCCCTTGACCTTCTTTAATGGCCTTGAACAACTGCTTCCGCATTATATCCAGTGTACTATAGTTTGGTAATTTGAGATAGTTGGCACATGTCATAACACTAGGAAGATAATCATCCAGATGTATATGGATGTTCACTGAGTTTGCAAACAACAGTAAACATTGGCGTCAGGCTCCTGAAACCTAAAAATGACGTTAAAAAAATTCACATGGAAGGTCGCTTGGGAAACTCACCACCGATGTGGAAGTCTAGGGCTCCCGGTGGTAAATTGCAGAAACTCTCGGCGTTGAGCTTGATCGAACTTAGTCATTGTATGAACCAAGTTCCTTACACTCCAGCTGTCTATAGTATACCCATGATCGGCTTTGATAGAATCCGTGAGAGCTGAGCTGGTGTAAGCGACATGTAGAATTTACGCCTATATGAGCAACTTACTTTCAAGTGACCAGTCCTCCTCAACCTTGCCAAACAAGGACACTAATTCGTCGGGTGTAAATGCACTTAAAGCTGTATAAGGAAACACCTGCGAGAAGCCTTTGCGAAACGCGTGCACTTGATAGTGGACGCCATATCCCAGGGTCATATCAATGACACGGTCTATGTAAGAGTCGACGTTGTGAATGTTCACTCTGATTTGAGCCCCCACCGTCCTCGAGTTCAACATTCGGATACCCTGGCAAGGTAAAATCCAAGCACAGATCGTCAACCTTGATATTATCTACAACAATCTCTTCAATATCTGCAACCTTAGCAGCCGGGGTTCGATTGGGATCTTCACCAATCTCTTTCTTGGCTGAGACAAATTTCTTGATCGCTTTCAATGACTGTGCTAAGCCTGCATCCACTGCTCTCACAGCACCTAAAGACGGTTTCACGCCAAAGGATGTCGCATCCCCAATCCGGAAAAATATTGGGTTGAAATGGATATCAATGATGCGAGAGTCTAACATGGAGCGTGCAACGAATTTCCCAAGCATTTCGAACAAATGTAGAATCCGTTCACCATTTGAAGTAAAAATCTCCTCGCGACTTAGTGGTCGTGGGAAGAGCCCCCTCCGTCCCGACACAAACTCATCAGGTCCGACAGAGTCTGTTTCACGCCAGAGCTTGAGTTTCTTCTTCGAGAATTCTTTCGATACAGAGGAGTAAAATTCTAGAGTTGGCCCCAAGCCAGTGCCAACTTCTTCAAAGTATTCAACTTCTAGAATGCTTTGGGATGCACCATATAGATCCATAACTTTGAGGGCGGATTCTAGAATCTTGTGTCTGGATATCCGTACTTTCTGCCGTTGGAGGCGCCCAAGAAAAGGGCGCTCGTTATTGCGATCTAAGCGGATTTGTTCTGATGACTGGGCATTCTGCCATCTCGTCATCGACCGAGCGTATCCAAAAGATGTAGATTGAAGAAAAAGGTAACGAGTTTCGAAAGGGAACAGGAAAGGGTAGAAGCGGGCTAGATCCTCGGACCAACTAGGGAGACAGCTGCTAGCAACAATTAAAGGTTCATCAAGTTGGCGATTTAATTTCGCTGTTAGTTTTGTATTCACAAACTGAGTTAAAGATTCGGGATTGAATCCAACGACGTGCGGATTCTCGCTCAGCACATCCTCCATGTTGGCGTTCATAGTGTGTAAAATATTCAGAAGTTGAAGAATTGACGATGTCGCAGGATGTTTCGCTAGAGCAGTTGAAACTTCATTTACAGGCCTCCCGCTGAGATTAGATTCGACCAACCCCGCTGATGGTTGTGCCGAAGTTGACCTAGTAACTCGTCGAAATTGGACAGGATGGGTGGCCGACCAGACACTGCGTGTGAGATGCTCGTCGAGACTGGATTCTGACCTGAAAACGGCCCGGTAGATAGTTGTTTCGTTTGACATCACAGTTCCATCCAAACTGAACTCAATATGCCAGTCTTGAGATGTGGCTTGAATTTCTGAGGCGTAGGATACAGCTCTAGAAGATGTGGAAGACCCCAAGGTTCCTTGTTGAGAAACGGATGGGCCATCCGTACGGTTGTGGTACCGTTGGCCGACAGGCGTCGTGAGGCTATGTTTATCTTGTTTATGGGTTGCTAACTTGCGCTCATCGTCAGCTCCAAGGTGAATTGTGGATGGGCCTGGCATTGACAAATCATTCATGTCTTCTTCAATATCACCCACAACTGAGTCTAAAGCGCTATTCTGATCGATTGCTTCCTCATCTGTCAACTGCTTCTCGCTTGCGCACTCTAAAGTGCCTTGGGGGTCATCTTCTTCTGCATGACGAGGAGGTGCGTGATGCTTATCAACAGCTGAAGTGTGACGTCGCAAGGAGCGATGGGGACCGCCAGTATCTCGAGGTAGGGTAGCAGGCTGAATTGTTACCGATGAATCAGGATGGGGCTGCAAAGGCGTCCTCTTCGATTCCGGCACAGATGTCTCCGGTGAACAGTCGATTGTACCCGATCCTTGTAACACATCGGAGGGTGCTGCTCGCAGGGGTGATCTCTCAGTTAGATAAGTTGACATGGCGCTAGACATGGAAAACCCACCTGAGCCTGCCATTGCAGCGAGAGCCCTTGAGAGGCCACTTCGTCGCGTGCCTCTAGACCGCTCAGCTAGACTGATACGAGGACGAAGATAGTCATCTAGCGATTTAAAGGTCGCTATTGCGTGTATCGACACCATGATATTCCGATATGACCTTGGAATATTCGAGTCATCATCAGCAATCAGCCGCAGCCTGATCTGTTTACCTAGCATGGAGGCTTGGCTGGCACGGTTTCCATCAAATGTGTTGTGATGAACAGTAACTACTTCAAAGTGCTCTGACCTACTGAGCAGCTCTTGAAGCTTGTGTATTAAAACACAAAATGGTGTTCTCGGCGACTCTGTTGTGGTTCTTCTCTGCCCTGATTTTACCACACGACTCATGAACACCTCTAGGAACGTGGCCTGAGCATGTCGCGCGAGGGCATCATCACTGTTGCTCAACACATCAAGCAAAACCCGCACCATTCCTGAAGTTAGTAACTCAGAACTTGTGACACTCTGCAGTACATCTGAGTCAAAGTAGGATGCAAGTTTCAAAAATAAGTCCCTCCCACTTCCCTGGATTGAATTGGTCGAGGTGCAGTTAAAATAACATGCCCGAAGTTCTTCAGCCAATAGCGCAAGGTCGTCTAGAATGATGCCAGCCTTTGCTTTCAAAGCTTGACCATGCCCTTCCCCGTCATACGTACTCAATAGCGTCTGGGCGACATCATATATGCGCAATTTTAGTGACGCCACATCAGACATGTGGCGATGGGCAGGCATATCAACAGACACTGTGGATCCCCGAGAGCTTATAGGAGACAAATCGTTATGTTCAGATGGACGCTTGGCTGTATGCAACTCGCCCTCATCATTTTCGTCCTCGCCCTCATCATTCGATGACGTCTCGTTTTCTTGGCTGTGCTCAACATCATCATCGCCATCACCAAGTTCATCGAGGTTTCGTGGTACGGGCAAGCGTGTCTTACTCTCAGAGTGCTCACTCTTAGATTTGGTACCTTCCAGCTCTACATTAGGTGTGTGTTGATTTGCGATATTGTGTATTTCTAGCATGACCCCTTCGCGGTATAACTGATATCGATATATATTTCCGAGTCGCGTAAGAAGCAACTCTGTTGCTTGAAGGGCTAGCAAGACGAGGGATGGATGGTCTTGTTGAGAGAGGATGGATGCGAGAAATGATGAGTAAGGTACTGGTATCAAGGCACCGGCAAGTATGCTTTCATCCAGATTAAAAAGCATCTTTAATTGAGCTGTCAGTACCTTTTGTCGCACACTCAAGTTAATCGTGCTTGAGAACGCATCCGTAAGTGTTGGAAAAATAATGAGAGCAAAGCGGCGAAGTTCCTCCTGACAGTCCTGCAAAAGCTGGACTCGATTCTCGTAAGGATTTTGACCCTGAGGAATGGATGATGGTAGCTTCATTGAGTCTACCGGAGTGCGCAATTCTCCAGCACCTCCAGTATTTGGGTTCATATTATCAGGGAGACTCGGTAGCAGCTCACATATTACGTTTAAGGTCTCGATAATCTGATCGCGTGGTCTATGGATAAGTGACTGCATGATTATCACGCTATCCAGCTGGAAGGCCACCTCATCGTTATCCGGTGGGGGTACAACCCCGGTTAGAACCTGATAGAGAGTGTCGATGATATTTAGCTTGATAAGTTCAGCTGAGAGGCGTGGACTAGCCCGAGAAGTAAACGCCAACACGCGTAAGAACCGTGTGTGTATGTTGGGACTAATAAGGCTGGCCATGCCGGGTACCAGGAGACGCATGACCACGCGAAGCAGGTCGACGCTTATCAACTCCTCCAACTTCAATGACTGATACTTGAAACTTTCAACGATGCGAGATATGCAAAGCGATGCTTGCTCAACCACTCTTTGGTCACTACTTGATAAAACATTGAGGAGGATGGGCATGACGCCTTGAACAACTGAAAATGAATCATCTGAGATATTGCGACAGCAGTTTGCGGCAGTGGTGACAGCAGTTCGCTGCGTGCTAGTGGCGAAGAAATCCAGGTAAGACAAACAAGCGGTTAAACCACCCTCACGGACAATACTCGACGGATACTCCACAGATATCTTTTCCAGTGTGCTTAATGCTTGCTCAGCGAGATCGATGAATGATATCTCAAGCAATTTTTGACAAAGAATGGGTACTGCGTTCCCATATACGACATTGGCGACGCTTGCAGGCAACGCTTCCATCAAATTAGCTAGACAACGGCACGCTAGAAGCATAACCTCCGGGCTGTCTTCCTTGGCCATTAATCTCACAAGCTCTTTCACGAATGCGTCTGGAGAAAAGTGACCAGATAGATTTTCTTCGTTTGACACAAGAAGAATTTCGGAAAGCTCCTGAAGGGCGATGACCTGTAAGGACAAATCATCCTGTCGTAAGTTATTTAGGAGATCTTTTAGCCGGCCAGACAAACTTGACATCATGCCAGTTAAAGCGCGTAAAGTGCTTGACAGTCCGCTATCGTCACGCTCGCCAAACCCTCCAAATGGGTCATCGCCGCCGCTACCACCCTCATCATCATCATCATCATCATCGTCATCGTCATCATCATCATCATCGTCGTCGTCGTCGTCGTCGTCGTTGTTGTCGTTGTCGTTGTCGTTGTCGTCATCGTCGTCGTCATCGTCGTCGTCGTCTTCCGGGTCGTTATTGAGGTCGTTATCATTTTTATCATCATCGTTCTCTCTAAATCTCTCTTGTCCAATTGCCCCACCTGTTTGGTGTTGTGCCACCTGGTCAACCTCGTCATCATTGCATTGCTTGCCACCCGCATCGCACCGTGGGCTGTTGATCGGAAACTCGTCCAAGGGGGGCGGTTTAATATTTTCTCTAGTTCCACCCATTTCTGCATCTTGATCTCCATTGCTTGCTTCTAGCGAGGACCGCTGTGAACCAGATGATGACATGGCAGCACCATCTATAACTCTTGTCAATATGTGATCTGTAGCTTAATCCCACGAAGTATTATTGTTGTTTGCTTTGCACAAATGTACGAACCGGATGCTGTATATCCAAAGGTCTTCTCATAGCTCGTTCTAGAAGCGGTTTGCAGTCGAGTAAACCTCGTTACTTGCTCAGGGCTTGTTGGAAGACTAGGGCGTATGAGTCATTTAAATGTTCGAGCTGGAAAGACAAGACAAACTCACTTTGAGCCCTCCATGGCTGTGAGGGCTTTCCCTAATCCTATAGATTGAGAATACGACTGGGTTTCAGGTGAACCTTCGATTGCGGTAGGGATGTTGCTGGGCATGTGTCTTTTGGACCGCCGACTGGAGGAACTAGTTTGTAATGAAGTGGTCGTTGTACTGTCGACGAGTGTGATCTTTCGTTTCTGCGGTAGAGGCGAGGCGGCAGCCAAAACAGCGGGGCCTTCAATGCCGCTCTGGCGATCAGTCGATAGAGAAGACCCAGACCCAGACCCAGACCCAGTTGGTGATTGAACTCTACGAGTCGCGGCTTGGCGCGCGAGGGACCTGGTGATTCTGGAAGACATAAGCTGCGGCACCAAATGGAATGAAATCGGGGACCTTGTAGAAATGAGGCGGGTGTTTGCCTAGACAGTATTGTGATCTAGGGTTTGGGTTTATCGGAAACACCTAACAGCAACCCAGCCAGTTTGGCGTTGATATTCGCAGTCAGATGGTATCCGAGTTAAGGGTATGGGGAAGAGGGAGGTCGTAGTGAACGACAAATATTGACTGAAGAGCAATCCAGTCATATAGAGGTTAGGCGTAGTATTGAGATAACTTGCAAGGTTTCAAATTGGGAGAACCGTCGAGTGCAGATTCACGACAGAGCCTGCTACAGTGAACCTCGGGCCTGCTGACAGCGTCCAAAATAATGAAGCGCCCACAGACCGCCCATAGGCAGAGTAGGTGCAGACACGGGTCTTCTCTGCAGGTACTACCTGGCAAATGCTCTGAATATGGCGTTCTTGGCCTTGAATGAGTGTATGCAGAAAATGACGGATATCTACATCAGACAGGCCCAGTAAGGGAAGGAACTGAGCTACTGGATGAGAGAAAAAGCGCATGCAAATATGAAGAAAAGAATGGGAACAAAATGAATAGCGCCAGGAACTGTGGTATATATCCATACCTGTGCGGACCAAGTATTCTAGGAGCGGGGGTTATCAAGTTCCTGGACTTCGACAAGGGAAGTCGTGCTTCGTTCTCGACCGTTGATATTCGTTCTGCCATGCCCGATCTACGCCATTAGGATGGTTGATCCGGGCTCAGCAAGAAGGTGGCACCGGAGAAAGCCTTGTTAACCTGTTCTGGCTCAGGATATTGGGACTAATCGCCGCTCAACTCTATTATGTAGGCATAGATCAAATCACAGGAGATAAGAGAAGACATGAGGGCAAAGAGGGTTGAGAAACAAAATAGCTACTAAACGGAATGCATGTTCATTTATTGCCACTGGGGCCTGGAAAATACTTATATTAAAATTAGTTTGTTTCTAACACTGCAAATAACCTTAAATAACTCCGCATTTTTTAATATAAAGATCAGGAGAGAATATTTCTATAAATAATTACATATAGACAAGAAAATAATTATTAAATAATATTTAAAGGTTTAAGAATAGGCTTTAATAGATTAGTTCTTACATTCTAACTCAATCTTATTAAATATATATTTAATTAATATTTCTAATTTAGTATATTAAATGCAGTTTTATTTAATAGTAAGTTAAATTAAATACTTAACTTCTAGTAAATTATAATATATAGTAGTTTATAGTAATTTATAGTAATTTATAGTAATTTATAGTAATTTATAGTAATTTATAATAATATAATATATCTTGCTATATTTATAAGTTAAAGAAGTATATCTTTATATATATTTTTTTTCCTATTAATAAAACCTCATTATATATAATAAATTAGCTCTAGGGTATATTATAAATAGGTATTAATTATTATATTAATATACTTAAAGAAGAAGATTCTCCTTAAATAAGAGAAGAAGTTTTCCTCTTACTATAGCTAATTATAATCTATACTTAAGCTCCCTATTCTAAAAATAACTTAAGCTAAAGCTTAAGTTTATAATATTATATCTCTTAATTAAATATATTCACTTAATTAATTATTTAATTTAATAAATATAATTTTTATTTTTAGTTTTATTTTTATTATTAAAATATATATAATATTAAGTTTTTATTTTATTTACTATTAAACTATTATATTATAATAATGTACTTAAATATATTAATATAGAGAAAATATAGATATAACTTAACTACTAGGTAAATTTAATTAAATACTATATTTAGAGAAATTTAGAAGTTTTAAACTTATTAACTATAATAAGAGAACTATTAATAGTTCTAATAAATATAATAATATATATCTTTATTTAATTAAATAAATTATTATAATAATATACTTAATAAAGAGATATTAAATAGTTAATTTTAAGAAATAATAATAATAATAAAGAAGAGTATATTTCTATAGCTATTATAATATTATTACTTATATTAATTTCTAATAGATTATATAACTAGAGATTATTATATCTAGATATAAGTCTTATTCTCTATCTTAATATATATAGATAATTAAGTAGTAGTACTCTCCTTATAATTATAGTAATATTATACTAATAATTGTTAAACCTTAGGCACCTAGCATAGTGGTTTGACAGCTGTGATTAGAAGCTTCCAGCGGGCACTGACCCCTGTAAGCTCCACTGTGGCAAGAACCCTATAGTGGTCATATGACCTATATAACCCACTGTGGCAAATATATCAGCACAAGATATCCACTATAACCCGAAGCTTCCAGCGGGTGTAACCCGCTGTAATAAGGGTCAGATAGGTATAAATAGAGCCCTATTTCCCTTAGGATAGTTTTATATAACAACTTAAATACACTCACTTTTCTATCCTATATCCTTTATTAGAATAAGATTAGTCCCCTGTGGTTCCCTGATATCTTTATATCTTGTATTTTATCTCTCTTTCTAAGGATTTTTTACCTTAATAAGGTTATTTATTTCTTTATAAGAGAGATTTCCCTTATATAACCTGCGAGCTAGTTACAGCGCATATTCCCTGCCTTGCGGAAGGTGTCTACCCTAGACTCCCTAGTCTATGCCTTAGATATATACCTTCTAATAGGTTATGAGCCCGGAAGCTATCTAGCTTACAGGGGGTTACCTTCTATAATTATAGAAGGTTAGGCCACAGTTGCCTACTACTAGTTATAGTGCTACACGAGAGCACTAAGCTAGCTACAGTTACCTTACTAGGCCACTAAGCTGCCTAGCACAACCACTGTAACCCCTAGGCCACAGTTGCCTATCGTTGGTTATAGTGCTACACGAGAGCACTAGCCAACTACAGTTACCTTGCTAGGCCACTGAGCTGCCTAGCATAATTACTGTAACAACTTAGGTTATAGGTGCCTATAGGTGCCTACCTATGAATTCATCTACCTACCCTGAACCTCAAACTTCAGACTAGGCTATAGGGCTCAATTTAAGCCCTATCTTAGAGATAACTATACCTCTAGGAAGCACTAACTTCGCGCTATCTAATATATACTCTATAGGCCTATATAAGCCTTATAAAATGAGTAAAAATGGAATATAATTAATATCTTCCAATAGAGCCCTAACAAGAGCCTCCAACTATTGAATAGCTCCACGAGGAAGCTAGGACCCAATATTAGAATTAGGTAATCTTACTACTAAGCTTAGTACCTTTGAAGGCACTATAAATATAGCTTTATCTTCTATAGAAGAAAAGTTAAATAAGTTATTTAGTGAGCTTAGAGATACTCTAGTACCCTAATAAGCCCCTATAGAGGCTCCACTAGCTACCTTTACAGCTATAAACTAAGTAGTCCCTATAGAAACTTAATAACCTAAAGAAACCCCTATAATTATATTAAATAATACTACTATAAAGAATCTAAATAAGAGAGCCTATTCTTTCCCTATTATAGCAAGATTACAAGGGCCTGATAACTTCGATTAGTGGAAGCAGGCACTAGAAATCTAGCTCCGGGTACTAGGAATACTACTATTCCTAGATAACCCTTCTATAGCTAGCAGCTTTATAGATGCTAATTAGGCTCTATTGCTAATGCTACTAAGGGATAGCTGTTTAGAAGGCCTATAAGCTGCTATAACCTAGTAAAAAACCCCTGAAGATACCTATAATTTACTTATAAGGCAGTACTCATAGAGCTCTGAGCTCTAAAGAGCTTACCTTTATAGCCAATTTCATAAGCTATCTTTTAAGGGGTTTATAGGGGATTTACAGAGCTTTAATGCCTACTATAATAACCTTCTAGCTAAGCTATCTATAGCTAAGGTTAAAATAGAGCCTATTGATTAGGCTAATTAGTACCTAGAGGCTTTAAAAGGGGTCTTCCCTTACTAGGCTAAGTGCTAATAGAATAATATAAGGCTTAATAAAGCCCTAGAAGGCTCTATAAGCCCTCTAAACCTTTAATTCCTTATAGCGGACCTAGTAGAAGAATAACGAGATAAATTATCTACTATAGCTAAAGCTATAGCACATTGATTATCTAATTAAGGCTCTAAAAAGAAGCCTAAAAAACCCTCTAAGGACCTAAATAAGAGCTCTAAAAAGAGTAAAAAAGGTACTAAAAAAGGAGCTAAAAAGGATGAAAAAACCATTATAAACCTATCTAAGGTTAAAAGGAAGCTTCCTTCCTTATAGGCTTATATAGCCTAAATATAAGGGATTTATCCCTTATAAATCTCTATAAGTTAGATAATTTAGAAGGCCTAGAGCCTACTAATAGCCCTAACTATAGTGAACCTATAAGGCAAAATCATATCTTTAGTAGCTTAATTATTCGAGATGCCTTACTATATAATACTAGATCAACCTATTATATAATAAATAATAGGGCTAAATTTACCTCTTATAAGCCTTATAAAGGCTAATAAGGGGGCCCTATAATAATAGGTAGTGGGCCTATTTACCTTAGAGAATTAGGAACTACTAAATTTACTATATTAATTTAATAGAACCTACTAACCTATAGAACCTTAGTTCTAAAAGATGCCCTATATATACCTACCCTAGATATAAATCTAATTAGTAATATTAGGCACTATAAGGCAGGCGGTGCCTTAATTTATCAGCAGCTGACCTTAGTGGATTAAAGCTGCTGTGGCCTCTTTAACTTTGCTAAATACGGCTTCTTCTTATAGCAACAGGGGCTGCCTACACCACTATTATAAGGCACACACAGCCACTATAGCTTCCTCCTAGAAGACTAGCTATAGGGCTATTATAGCGGTCTTTAGTAGCTACAGCAGCCTTATAGCCACTATAGCTTCCTAATAGAGGTCCAATTACCCTCTAAAGCCCCTAGCTAGGCCGCTAAGGCAGAAGAAATCAAGCTACCTAATAACCCAATTAGCTCTAGGCAACTAACGCCTATAGAGATCATTAAACCTTCTATAATTATAGAAGGAATAGCTGCCCTAATAGAGAAATTAGCAGCTTCTTTAGAGGAACTAGTAGTCCCTACAGGGGCCGCTATAGTAGACTAAGCTGACCTCATGGATCTAGCTACCCTAGACCCTATCCCTATAGGCCTAGCCGAGACCTTATAGAAGGCTCTAATTACTAAAAAACCTAATAGCTATCAAAAGTTACTAGAATTAGTAGGGGTTTAGTATATCTAGCTAGGCTATATAAAGCTAAAACTACTAAAAAAGACTACTAAAATAGTAGTTAGGCTACCTAATTTTTTATCTATAAAAGATTAGGATTTTTAGTACCTAGCTTATACTAGAGCTAACCTTCTAAGGAGACCTAATAAGGCCCCTATATCTAATCCCCCTAGGGCATTAGATATTATAGAGAGGGATATACTAAAAATTAAGCCTATACCCTATAATAAGCGCTCTATTTGCCTTATTTTAGTAGATAGAAAGACTAGATTTAGATAGATCTTTCTCCTTCCTAATAAAGAAGGTCCTACTTTAAAATAAGCCACTTAAAGCTTCTTAAAAGGCCTAAAAAATACCTATAATAAGTATCTAGATTACTTACACTTTAATAGAGGTACTAAAATTATAATAGAAATATAGTAATAGCTAGCCTCTAAAGATATAGCTTATAGTACCTCAAGCCCCTATAATTATAAGTAAAATAGCCTATTAGAAAGATCTATAAGGGTTTTATTAGATAAGCTCTAAGCTACTTTATAGTAGTCTAGGCTACCTTTAAATCTATAGTATTTTATACTACTAGCTGTTTTAGGTCTTATTAATACTATAGTAGTTAAATTCAGTAGAGGCTATAGCAGCCCAACAACTACTAGAGCCTACTAAACACAAGGAATATCAGTGCCTTATAGGTACTATAATGTACCTTATATACTAAACTAGGCCTAATATAACCTTTTTAGTATAGTGGCTATCCTAGTACTTATAAAGGCCTTACTCTATATACTTAGAGGCAGGTAGAAAACTTCTACACTACCTAAAGGGCTTAAAAAACCTTGCTATAAGTTATAGAGCCCTAGGCCCTAAGGAGCCTACTAAAGACCCTATAAAATAGCTACTAAGACCACTATAGATATAGCCTATAGGCTACTATGATAGTGATTTTGCAGGTGATAGGGAGTCTTCTAAATTAACCTACAGATATCTATTTACCCTAGCTAGTGGGGCTATTAGTTGGAAATTGAAGAAAGCTTTAACTATAGCTTTATCTAGCCTAGAGGCTGAAACTAATAGCCTTATAGAGACTATTAGGGAATTATAGTAGATCTAAGGCCTCTATAGAGAGCTAAATTTCCACTTATAGCTACCTATATAGCTATATTATAATAATTAAGGCACTATAATTAGTGCCTATAACCTAGCATTATATAGCTACACTAAGCATACCCTACTAAAATTTAACTATACTAGGTAGAAGGTTCTAGAAGGCCTAGCTAAGCTATCTTATCTAGATACTAAAGCTATGTCTACTAATAGGCTTACTAAGCTACTTATAGTACCTCTATATACTAAATATATAGTACTTATAGGGCTTATAACCTTATAAAACCTACTATCAGGTTGAGAGGGAGTATTAAACCTTAGGTACTTAGTATAGTAGTTTAACTACTGTAATTAGAAGTCTCCAGTAGGCACTAACCCCTATAAGCTCTACTATAGCAAGAATCTAATAGTGGCTATATGACCTATATAACCTACTATAGCAAATATATTAGCACAAGATATCCACTATAACCTGAAGCTTCTAGCAGGTATAGCCTACTGTAATAAGAGTTAGATAGATATAAATAGAGCTCTATTTCCCTTAGGATAGTTTTAGAAAAACAACTTTAATATACTTACTTTTCTATTCTATATCTATTACTAGAATAAGATTAGTTCTCTATAGTTCCTTAATATTCTTATATCTTATATTTTATCTCTCTTTATAAGGATTTTTTACCTTTATAAAGTTATTTATTTCTTTATAAGAGAGATTTCCCTTACCTAGCCTATACACTAGTTATAGTATACATTCCTTGCCTTATAGAAGGTATCTACCCTAGACTCCCTAGTCTATACCTTAGATCTATACCTTCTTATAATTATACTTTACTTTAAACTAGTAATATTAGCTTATTAATTTACTAAAAGTAAATAATATTTATTATTTAAAGTTAATATAAATTAAGATTATTAATAAAATAATAATATTATTATTATTATTATTATACTATCTATTACTTACAAGAGGTAGAATATATAATATATCTATAGATAATAATAGAGAAAAAACTATACTAAGGCTAGATAAAAACCTCTATATAATACCCTATTTAGGCTCAGGTTAGGCATACTATAAGTATATAATAGATTTAATAGCTAGGCTAGTATAACTATCTAGCTTACTTCTTATTAAAGAGGAGATATTTTTAAGGGGGGGGGGATAAACTTAATCTTAGTATAGGTATAGTATAGTTTAGTAATTATAAGTAATATTATATTATAATACTAGCTAGTAAGGTATTATAGTAGCTAGTAGTTATTACTATAATATTAGACTTATAATAATAATAATAAACTCTCTTATATCTACCTTCTTATTTCTTTCCTCCCTCTTTAAGCCTATTATATATAGTAAGTTGCTCTTCTAATCTAGGGGATTGCGCTCGCTATTTGAGATTAACGCGGGTTCAGGTCGCTAATAGGGTAGTAGTGCTAATTTTAAGATAATAATAGTAATATAAGTAGCTGCTTGATCTTTAGTTAGTTTGCTCTTTTTACCTGCGCTAACTGAGGGTAGTTAATATATCTTCTAAGTCCTCCCCCGAGGAGGAGCCTATAAGGGTCCGCTGCAGTTTCTATAGCTGTATATTAGGTACTGACTATTTTAATAAAATAATAATTTTAATTTTAAAATAATAATAATAATATAAATAATTATTTAATTTTTTAATTAATTTATTTTTTTACTTAAATTAATTAAAAATAATTAATATATTTTCTAAGTACTTTTTTAAGAAGAAATTTATAAGAGTTTATTATAATCTTTATAATTATATATTAAATATTAACTTAATTTTTTTAAAAAAAGAAATAATAAAGAATTAAGTTATTAAATATTATATTTAAAATATAAAAATAATATTTATTATTTACTATATAAAGATTTTAATATAGAATATATTTTATATTATATATATATTAAAAATATACTTAATAAAAGTAATAGTTTTATATTATAATTAATATAGTAAGTAATTAAATATAAATTATAATTTAAGTATTACTTATTAACTATTTAAATATTTAATAATTACTAATTATATAATTTATATTTATTAATATAAGATATATATATTAATATTATAAGCTATAAAGAAAGTAATATAAATATTAAAAGTAATATTAAAGAAGAAATAAGAAAAAAGAGACTAAAAGAAATAATAAAAATAGCCTTTTAAAATATAAAATATAGCTAATATAATATTATTAAAAGTATAATAATTAATATCTTTATAATCTTTAAAAAGTAATTTATATTTATAATAAAAATATTAATAATATAGGTTAGCTTGCTAACTCGCGCGAGTTCTACTTTATAGCTTGGCTATGCTATAGAGCTCTAAAATGTAAATTTAATTTATTTAGATTATTCTTATTCTCTATCTATTTACTATTCTTATAAGTAAGTAAACCTCTATCTACTACTTATATAAGTAGTAGACTAAGGATTTCCTACTTCTATAATCTCTTATTAATTTATTTATTTTAATATAAACTATCTTTTCTTTATAATATTACTAAGCTTAGTTAAATAAAGAAATATATATACAATAATCTATTAAGACTATAATCTCTACTTATAAGAGCTATTAATTTTATAAAGAAATAATTAATATAATAAATAATAAGAAATAAATAATTAAACTTTTTCTTTTTAAATTTTAAATACTTTATAATTTAATAAAATAAGGTTATATACTTACTTAAGCTTATTATAATATACTTACTTAATTATTTAATTTATTATTTAAAGCTTTATAATAATATAAAAATAAATTCTTAAATAAAAAGAAAATAATAAAGAAATTACTTAAATAATTATATTTAGCTATTAATATAATATATAATATATATATTATTTAATATATAAATCTTTACTTATTATTATTATATGTTTTTAATAATAATTTAGAATTTATTATTTTTAAAATAATAAAAATAATAGCTACTCTCTTTATTATTATTTTATAATATTATCTAGTTTATAAAAGTTATTAAATATATATATAAAGAAAGTAATTTCTTAATTTTTTTATTATTATTTATTAAGTACTATAAATTCTATTATTTTTATTATTATTACTTATTTAAGTTTTAAATTATTATTTTATTACTTTAAAAATCTTCTAATTATTAATTTACTACTTTTTTAAAATATCTCTTACTTTAAAAAAGTAAAAGACTACTACTTACTTTATTAAATATAGATTTCTTATTTTAGTAATTATAAAAGCTATTAATTATTATTTTATAACTTATATATATAATATTACCTATAAGATACTTTATTTAAGCTATCTTTATTTTTATTTAACTAGAAAATAGAAGGAAGATACTTTAGGTAAGTATTATAATCTTAATTTAAAAGGCTATTATTACTTTAAATATATATTTAGGTATTTATATTAAGTAATATAAGTTCTTTTAATTTTAAAACTATTATTTTAGTACTTAATTTTTAAATAACTATTTTATTATTTATTTAAACTATAAAATAGTAATTTCTTACTTTTAAACTTATTTTTTTATAATTAGATATTAATTATATTATATAATTATAGATAATTATATTAAAAATATTCTCTTCTTCTAATTACTATAGCCTTATATTATAAATTTTAATTTTTTATATAATATATATAATATTCTTTTAATTTTATAAATAAGGTAATATTTAAAGATCTTTACTTTTAGAAATATATTTTAATTAATTAAAATAATTACTTTAGCTACTAATAATAACTTAATCTTTTTAAGATTTATTTATTTAAATAGATTTCTTAAAGTTATAATTTTATCTTTATTTTAGTATTTTATAATAAGATTATATTCTTATTACTTCTATTTAGTTAGAAATTACCTTTTTACTTACTTTTAAATATTTATAATATAAATTATTACTTTTTTAGATTATTTTTATTATTATAACTAAATTAATTTAAGATATATAAATAATTTAAAAATTTTCTCTTAAATTAGAATTTCTTATTTAAGTCCTAGAGTAATTATTACTTTATTTATTTACTTAATTAAATATTTATATAACTTAATATATATATTAAAAAAAAACTTTATAATAGAGAGAGTAAGCTTACCCTTAGTTAAATTAATTTCTAAAATAAAATCTAATATTATTTTTAAAATTCTTAGGCTTAACTTACTCTAAATATAATAATATATTAGCCTTAAGCTATTAATATAAATATTAAGCTAATAAATATTAATTTTAAATACTATAATCTAGAATATAGTTACTATAATCTATAGAATATATAAATATATTATATAAGTTATATTTATATTAATATTATAATAAAAGTAAGCTACTTTATTACTAATCTTTAAAAACTTGAAATTATAATAAAATTACTAGGCTTATTTCTTTATTATTAATTCTAGGTCTCTAGGCTATAGCTCTCTAGCTCTTAGAACTTAATATATTATAAATATATAATAAACCTACTTTAAATATAGAGATAAGAACTTATATTAAGAACTAGATAATTAATATAATTATTATTATAATAAGTAAAACCTTTTAATTTACTAGTACTTTTAAAGTACTTCTAGGAAGACTTTAAAGTTATATAATAATAATAATAATATTTCTTTTTATAAACTCTCTTTTCTCTAAAGCTTATTTAAAACTAAGCTATTTCTAAATTAAATATAAAATAACTATTTAAATTAAAAATACTCTAGCTAATATTAAAAATATATTATATTAAGAAGTTATTTAAATAATAAATATTATTTAAAGTAAATTTAATATAATTATAACTTACTATTTACTTAATAAAAATATAGTCCTAGTCTTTATTATAATAATAATAGTTAAATTCTTAAATAATAAGTAAATAACTTAAATTTTCTTTAAAAATATAATTATTTTTTAACTTTTTTTTATAATAATTATAAAAAAGACCTAGTTAAGAAATATCTTAAATAATATTAATACTTTTCTCTTAGAAATAAATATAGTAAATTAAATATTTATTATTAAAGTAAGGAAGATATAAAGCTAATTTAAAATTAATATATATTTTACTTTAATTATTTATTTTTTAATTATTAAAAAAGTTAACTTATTATATAATAAAGAGCTAATTTTAATATATAAAGTATTTAATTATAAGTTTTATAATAAAAGTATTTAATTTAAATAATATTATTAATATTTTTAATATAATTATATTATAAAATATTATATTATATAATTATAATATAAATAATATAATATTAATATATATCTAAGAGAGAGTTAAAAGAAAAATAGTAATTATTTAATTATTAATAAAGATAAAAAATTAAGCTATTTACTTTATAAAGATCTATATTTAATATAAAATTAATCTTACTTTATAAGAGCTTATTATTACTAGAATATAAAAATAAGCTACTTTATATATCTTTATTAATATATATAGAACTTAAATAATAATACTTTTTAAAATTAAAAAATTATAAGAAATACTTTATAATTAACTTAAATTCTTTTATTTATAATATAAAAGTCTTTTTATAAAAATACTTTTCTAGTAATTTATATTTCTTATTTATATTCTCTTTTTTTTAAAAAAAGACTTATATTATATTTATATTAAAAGTATATAAATTTTAAATAATAATTAAACTCTTTATATTAAACTCTTAGTTATAAAAGTAATATATTAAAATATAAATAATAAATTAAACTTTACTTAACTAGTACTTTTCTCTTAAATTAAATATAATATAATTATATTTCTAGAGCTTTATTAAGATATTAAAATATAAAAATCTATATATTTAAAGATAATATTATATTATTTAATTTATATTAAAGAGTAAGCTATATTATATATATATAAATAATATAAGCTTATAATATAAATATATAATATAAATATAAATTAATATATAATAACTTTTTTATATTAATAAATTTAAATTATAATAACTTATAATTTCTTAAGTAAAGAAATAAAGATTAATTTAATATAAATTTTATATAAATTTACTTTAAAATTCTTTCTTTTTTTATTAATAACTTTAATTTATATTACTTTTTATAAAATCTCTTTAATTATATTTTATTTAATAATAATACTTTTTTTTAAATAATATAATAACTTTAACTTAAACTTATTATCTTTTATAAAAGAATTACTTACTTTTACTATAATAATTATTATAATATACTAAACTTTATATAAAATACTCTAAAGTTAATAGCTTAATATATAAATATTAATTATAATTTTAATAGCTTTAATTATATTTTATAATATATTTATATAAGTTTTAATATAATAGCTTAAATAAAATTAATACTCTTTTAGTAATATACTTTTAATTCTAAAAAGATAAAGAGATTAATTAAAATATATTTTAATAACTCTCTTTTAATTAAGATAGAAAATAAACTTAATAAGGCTATTAATTAGATAAAATAGAATTACTTTTAATATTCTATTTTATATAAAATTAGAAATATAATATAATTATTAAGAATTTATAATAAAATTATAATATAATAAATATTATTATAAATATTAAATAAATTAAATAATATTATTTATATATAAGGAATATTTATAAGCTAGTAAGATCTTTTTAATATAAAAATATACTAAAATTAATATATAACTAAAGTATATAAATTATTTTAATATAAATATATAATAAATATTATTAATAACTTTAAAAGATTCTAGATTTTTAAATATTAAGCTAAATAATATAATAATATTATACTATAATTATTATAAATTTTATTATTAAATTAAAGTAGCTTCTTTTTAATTAAACTCTTAAAAAGAAAGTTAATATCTTTATTTAATACTTCTTCTTATTTTTAATAAGAGATATTAATAATATATCTTACTTTTATATTATCTTTAATAAAAAATAAACTAGTATTATTACTTAAATAATTATTTTAAATAATATTTATATTACTTTTATTAATATTTAATTATAAAAATTTATAAATTTTAATATAATTTTAATAAAGTTCTTTAAAATATATAATTATAATTTTTATAAAGTTATAATTAAAATAATAATAATTAGCTTTAAATTTAAATATTTTTTAATTTAATATTAATATATAAATATTATAATTATCTTTAAATTAAAGAAAACTCTTTAAAAAAAATATAAAATAAAAGTCTAGTACTTTATTTTCTTTCTTTATATTTTAAGTAAATTAATTAAAATAATTTTTATTACTTATTTATAATTTATATAAAGAAATATTAATTTCTCTTAGAAAGTTAAATAAGAAATTAATAGAATATTTTATAAATTAGTAATTATATTAATAATTAAAATAATATATATAATTTAAAATTATAATAACTTAGCTTTATTTTTATAATTTAATTTTATATAAGCCTTTAATTTAATTAATTATAAATACTTATTAAATAAACTTCTTTTTATAAAATTATTATTATAGTTTTTATATTTCTTTATTTTTATTTTAATTTATATATAATATATCTTTAAATTAAAAGAGTTTTTATTAAAGTTTTTATATTAAAATAAGTATTTTATAAAAGTCTTTATTATTTTTTATTTTATTTATTCTCTTTATTTTTAATTTTATAAATGTTTTTAAAAAAGTAGAAGATATAATTATTATTAGCTTTATAAATAATATAAATATTTATATATTTAAATATATTATAAAAAAGACTAAAGTTTAATTTAAAAGTGATTAAAAAAATATTATTGTAATTAAATTGATAAAACTTAAACTGAATGCTTTATATATGAAAAAAGTATATGATAGAGTGTGAGTAAAAACTTAGTATTCTAGCTTTTAATGAGAGTGAAGGTGATAATATGATTAAAATAAAACGGTAAGAGTGGTATGAGTTCTTTAAAGTTAATTTTGTATAAAAAGGGGGGAAGGAAAAAGTGAGGAGGGGGAAGGGGAAAAGAAGAGGAAGAGGAAAGTCAAAGCGGGGAGGAAAAGGAGAAGAAAGAGAGAAGGATTGTGACGGGAAAAGGAGAAATGTGAGGGGAGAAGGAAGGGAGAAAATGGCGAGGGGAGGAAAAGAAGAGCGGGAGGAAGGAAGAAAAAAAGAGAGGAAGGGAGAGGAATAATGTGTAGAAGAAGGACGGGAAGGGAAGTGGAAAAGGAAGCGGGGAAGGAAGAGGAAGAGAGGGAAAAGGAAGTGGAAAGGGAAACGCGGTAGAGAAACTAGAAGCACGGGGGGAGGAAGAGGAGGGGAAGGGAGGAAGACGGACGGGGAAAAAGGAGATGATAAATAAGAAGGAAAAAAAGAAGCGGAAGGGAGAAGGAGGGAGAAGGAAGAAGAGAGGAAAGGAATAGGGAGGAGGAGGGAAAACGAGGAAAGATAAGCGGGGCGGGAAAAAAGGAGGAAAGGAAAAAAGGGAAGGAAAGGGGGGAAGGAAAGAAGAAAAAAAGGAGAGAAGAAAGACGGCATGGAGGAAAAAGAAAAAAAGGAAAAGAGAGAATAGAAGAGAACGGGAGAGAAAAAGAGGGGAGGGGGAAAAGAAGAAAGAAAAAGCGAAAGGAGGGGAGAAGGTGAGGAGAAGGGGGAGAAAAACGGGAAGGATAAAGGAAAGGGCGGGAGGGAGGGGGAAAGAAAAGAAGGGAGAGAAAGGATAAAAAGGGGCGGGAGGGGGAGACAAGGGGGGGAGAAGGAGGGGGAGGGGAGGAGGAGGAGGAGGAGAACAGGGAAAAAGAAAAAGGAGGGAGAGAAGAGGGGGGGGAGGAAGAAGGGAGGAAAAAAGAGAGAGGAGAAAACGGAGGAGAAGGGAGAGGAAGGGCGAGGAGGGGGAAAAAAAGGTAGAAAAAGAAAAGAGAGAGAAGAGAAAGGGAAAACGGGAGGGGAGGGGGGAAAGGAGGGGAGAAGGAAAGGAAAGAAGAAAAAAAAAAAGGAAACGGGGGATGAAAAGCGTGGAGGCATGGTTGAAAGGGGGATAAGACAAGGAAAAAGAAGGAGGAAAGAGGGAAAAAACGGGGGGGGAGGAAAATAAACTGAGGAGGAGGGGAGAGGCAGGGAGGAAGGAAAGGAGGAAATTGGGAGGCAAAGGAGGAGGACGGGGAAGGGACGGGGAAACGGGAAGGGAGAAGAAAGCGGCGGGGAGGAGGGGAGGGGTAGGAAGGGGGGAAAGCGGGGGGGGCGTGGTGGTTAAGGCGCGGTGGTCGCGGGGAGCGGGGCGCGGGGGCGCGGGCGCGGAAATGGAGAGGGGAAAAAAGGGGAGGAAAAGATGATGAAAAAAAGAAAGAGGACGAAGGAATGACGAGGAGCGGGGAGAGAGAAAGAGAAAAGGACGGCAGAAGAGGAAGAGGAGAAACAGACGGAGGAAGGGCAGGGAGGAAAGTGAAGGGGGAAAAAGGAGAAAAAGAGGAGGACGAGGGGGAAAGAGAGGATGTAGGAACGAGAGGGGTATAGGGGGAAAAAATGTACTGGGGGACGGTGGGGAAGTGGTTGGTGAGGGGCGGGGGAACAGGACGTGGAAGTAGGGATAGGGAGCGTTGTGTGGAGAATGGAAAAGAGTAAAGTAGAGAGGGGAGAGGAAGAAAGAGAAGGTAGAGAATAAAAAGTAGGAGGGGAGAAATGAAGGAAGAAAAAGTAGTAAAGGGAAAAATGGATATTGAGGTCTTTAGGATAGTACTTAGAAGAGAAAACGAGTGTACTGTATGAAAGGATATGTTATTAAGAGTGAGTAAGATGTAAACTGTGAGTGTATAGTTAAACCTGTATTATAATAAGGAAGTAAGAAGTACTGTTTAGTTTAAATATGAAATTTAAAAAGTTGAATTTTTATTATTCTTTTTTTTTAAAAAAAATCTAATTAATATTTAAGATATAAGTATAAAAATTATATAAATTCTGGAGAAAGCGCTGAAGAACAGGGTAAAAAATATAGGAATGAATGTGAATTAATATAAATAAAAAAAGAATTAAAAAATGTAGTAATAAACTTATATTATTTATTCATATTAAATTAATAGACTATTTTATGATAAATCATAAAGTTATATTGCATTAAAGAATAAGTGATAATCTCAGATGAAAAGATAACGTATTATATATACTAAACCTTAAGAAGAAAGAAAGAAAATAAGAAGATAAATATAAAAGAGTTTAGATTATATTATAAAGTGAGATATTATAATAATAACTAATAGCTATTAGAATATTTTTTACTAATTAATTATATATATATTACTATACTTAATTAACATATTATATTTATATGATAAATAATCTATTCTCTTTTAAAAATAATCTCTCTCTTAATAAAAAAGTAAGCTAGATAATTATATTAGCCTAGCTTGAAATCATTAGCTATTTTAGTATAGTAACTAGGTCAAAAAGAGGTATTATATAGAGATTTTTTTCGAGTTCTTAGTATAGGTGTCTTCATAGATATCTGAGAATACTAATATTTTATTCTAGAAGTAATAAGTAGAGATTAAATAATGAATAATAATAACTTTACTATATATACCTTTAGAATGTAATAAGCTATATGTTTTAAGTGATAATTATTATATGTATAGATACAGAAAATTTTTAAAATAGCTGAAGGGTATTTGCTCTTCTCGAAATATAAGAACTTTAGATTCTAGGTCTAATAATTTTTAAAATAATTTTTTATTCCATTATTCAGTTTTATATATATATTTGACTTATTTTTGATTTTATCTTATAGGTTTAGCATTACCGTATAATTGACTTCATATACGATTAGTAATATAAAAGGTAGTACTTATAGTTAAGTATAATATAGCTTAAATATAAATAATATAAGAACGAATTATAGATTTATATAATTATTATTACTTATTCTTATGACTATTTAAAATTAATAAATCTGATTATCTTTATAAGCTTGATTCGTAACTTTAAATTATTAATAGTACAGTTAATATAATATTAATATTATAATATCTAGAGAACTAAAAAAATATAGCTAGAGTCTTAAAGGTCTCCGAGGTTATAAGTAATAAAATATAAAGGAATAAGATAATTAAAATATCATATTTAATTAATGATATAAAATATGAGTTCTATTTATATATAATAATATTTCTTATAATCTTATAATTAAAG
>WBSA01000051.1:0-73503 GCA_009828645.1 Calcarisporium arbuscula
GTTGGGGAACTTTGGTGGGAGACATAAGAAAAAAGACCTAGGTAAGAAAGATCGTAAATAATATTTAATACTGTTCTCTAGAAAGAAGAGCGTAAATTACAATATTGATTATTAAGTAAGGAAGATATAAGCGATGTAAAATTAATAATATTTTCTAATATTTTATTTTTTTAATTATTAAAAAAGTTAACTTAGTATAGAATAAAGAGCTAATTTTAATATATAAAGTAGTTAATATAAGTTTTATAATAAAAGTTTTTCTTTAAAGTATATTATTCAGATTTTCCTCTCTCCTCTTCTCCCATACTTCTCTTCTCTCCCTTCTCTCTCCCTCCTCTCCGTCTTTACTCTCTATCTACGCGAGCGTTCCCACAGCACAAATCGTCCTTCTTTAATTACTTATCATAAAGAGACAAAATTACGCTTTTCCTTTTAAGATCTATATTTACTATCACATTAATCTTACTTTATACGAGACTTATTCATTACTAGAATATAAAAATAGCTACTTATATTCTTTAATTAATAGATTCAGCACTTAATAATAATCCTTTTTAACATAAAAACTTATAAGCAATCTTTATAATTACTTAATTCTTTTATTTATAATATAAAAGTCTTTTTTATAAAATACTTTCTAGTAATTTTAATATGTTCTTATTTATATTCTCTTTTTTTAAAAAAAGACTTTATTATATTTATAGTAAAGTATATAAATTTATAAATATAATTAAAACTCTTTATATTAAACCTGTAGTTATAAATTATATCTTAAAATATAACTAATAAATTAAACTTTACTTGAACTAGTTACATTTTCTCTTACATTAAATATACATATAATATATATTCTAGACTTTACAGTTAGATATTAACATATAACAATCTCTATCTTTTAAAGATAATATTTATCTTATTACTTTAATATTCAAAGAGTAAGCTATATTATATATATATATAATATAAGCTTATAATATAATATCTATATAAATTAATAAGTATATAATAACTTTTTTTATTAATAATTTCAATTATAATAAACTTATAATTTCTAATAAGCCATAAAGTATTAATTTATAATAATATTTATATAATTTTACTTTTCTAAAAATTCGTGCTTTTTTTATTACTAACTTTAATTTATATTAACTTTTTATAAAATCTCTAATTATCTTTTATTAATAATATACTTTTTTTTTAAAAAAAAAACAAAAAAAATAATATAATAACTTTAACTTAAACTTATTATCCTTTATAAAAGATTCACTACTTTTACTATAATATGATTATAATCATACTAAACTTTATATAAATCCTCTAAAGTTAATACTTTCATATATAACTATTAATTATACATTTTAATCGCTTTCAATTATATTTTATAATATATTTAGAATAAGTTATTAAACTATAATAGCTTAAATACAATTAATACTCCTTTTAGTAATATACTTTTAAATTCTAAAAAGATAAGAGATTTATTAAAATATCTTTTAATAACTCTCTTTTAATTAAGATAGAAATCAACTTAATAAGGTATTACATTCGATAAATAGAAATTACTTTTTAATATTCACTATTTATATAAAATTAGAAGATACTATAATTATGAAGAATTTATAATAAAAATATAATATATAATATCTTATAAATATTAATAAATTAAATTAATATTATTTATATATAAGATATTTATTAATCTAGTAAGCATCTTTTTAATATAAAATATACTAAAATTAATATAATCACTAATTATATAAATTATTTAATCAAATATATATAATATTATTAATACTTTAAAGATTCTCGATTTTTAAATATTAAGCAATAATATATCATATTATACCTATAATTATTATAATTTTATATTAAATTAAAGTACTTTTCTTTTAATTAAACTCTTAAAAGAGTTAATATCTTTATTTAATACTTCTCTTATTTTTAATAAGAGATAATTAATAATATTCTTTTACTTTTATATTATCTTTTAATTAAAAAATTAAACTAGTTATTTATTACTTAAATATTATTTAAATGAATATTTATAATATACTTTTATTAATATGTTAATTATAAAAATTTATCATTTTAATATATTTTTACTAAAGTTCTTTAAAATATATAATTATAATTTTTATAAAGTTTAATTAAAAATAATAATTAGCTTTAAATTTATATTTTTTATTTAATATTAATTAAAAATATTATAATTATCTTTAAATTAAAGAAAACTCTTTACAAAAATCATAAAATAAAAGTCTAGTACTTTTAGTTCGTTTTCTTTAATATTTTAAAATGTAAATTCATTAAAATAATTTTATTACTATATTTATAATTTATTAAGAAAATATTAATTTCTCTTAGAAAGATTAAAATAAGAATTCTAGAAATATTTTTAAATTAGTAATTATATTATAATTGAAAATAATATAATAATTTAAAATTATAATCACTTAGGCTTTATTTTTATAATTTAATTTGATATAAGCCTTTAATTTATTAATTATAAATTACCTTATTAAAATCAACTTCTTTTTATAAAATTATTATTATCAGTTTTTATATTTTTCTTTATTATTTATTTTAATTTATATCTAATCTATCTTTAAATTAAAAAGTTTTATTACTTTTTATATTAAAATAAGTATTTATAAAAGTCTTTATTAGTTTTTATTTTATTTTAATTCTCTTTTATTTTAATTTTCTAATTTTTTAAAAAAGTGAAGATAATAATTATTATTAGCTTTATAAATATATAAATATTTATATATTTAAAATATATTATAAAAAGCTAAAGTTTATTTAAAATTATTTAAAAAATATTATTTTAATAAAATTACTAAAACTAAAATAATCTTAAATATAAAAAAGTATATTTTTATATATTTTATTAAACTTATGATCTAGCTCTTTAATCTATTTAATTTTTCGTAAATGATATAAATAAAACCTTAAGAGTTTTATTATTTCTTTAAGTAATTTTTATAAAAGTTTATTAAAAATCATATATTTTTAATTTTAAATTATATTAAATATTAAATAAAGCTTTTATTAAAATCTTATAATAATATATAAAGTATTTACTTTAAAATTATATACTTTATTTATAATACGTTATAAATTAGCTGTTTTTATAAAAATAATATCTTTTATTTATTACTAAAAAAGATAGAAATATTTATATAATTATATAATATACTTTAATTACTTTAAAATTAAGCATTTTAAAGTAATTATTAATATATTTAAAAAAAATCATTATTAATTTAAACTCTTTTATTAAAAATACAGAACTTTTTGTTTAAATCATCTATTTTAATTTTATATTACTTCATTTTCAACTTCTATAACCACTCCTACACACCATACATATAACTTTCCTCATTCGTTTCTTACCCTCTATCACTCATACAACTTTATTATTCTTCAAACCTCTTAACTCCCGCTTTTCTTTACCACCTTTCAGTCATTACCCCGTTCCTTAAAACGTGCATTTTCCTTCACTATCCACCGTCCCTCTCCTCCCTTACTTCTTTCCCACCTCCCCCCGTCACCTCTATAACCTCCTCTCACTTTCTACCTACCACTCTTTTTTTTTACAAACTCACATATCCCCCTCTCCCATTCCTTTTCTCCCAGTTATTCTCCTTTTTTCTCACCCTTTCCGCCCTAATTCCCGTTCTTTCTTTATTTCCCTACCTTCAGTCTCTCTCCTTTAACCCCAGATTTCTTTCATTTTTATACATGTTTTCTCCTCCTTTTTACTTTTCTTCTTCTATCTCCCTTTCCCCACGCCCATTCGTTCTTCTCTTCTTTTTTCTTCCTTCCTCCTCTTCCCTCTCCCCCTCTCTTCTTCTCCCCTTCCTTCTCACTTTTCTCTTACCTTTTCTCTTCTATTTTCCCAAAATTCCCCTCCTCCCCTCTCTTCTCCGCTACCCCTTTCCCCCCTTGCTTTTCTTTTTAACATCTTTTGTCTCCTTACCTTCCCTTACCCCCCCTTTCCCATTTTTCTACCGGCTTTTCTTCGTTTCCCTTTTTCCCTCCTTCCCCCTCATTCTTCCTCTTTCCCCCCCCTTTTTTTCAGTTAAAAAAAACTTATTATTTATTTATATAACTCTCTCAAGTAAAGTAGGAAAGGGAGTAACATGATTATTACTGTGAATTGACTGTTTAAACGTAAGTAAATAACGCTTTCTTTTGATTATGTTTATTTTTATTAATTTTGGAAAGCGTTTTTTTCTTTTTTGGGGGAAGGCCGTTGTGTCGCTGTTCCATTGCTTCGCGTGTGCGACCCTCCTTTTTTTTTATTTCTCCTTTGCTCTTAAATTAGAGTTTAAAAGTGTTTCAAACATACTTATAAAAAACGAACTAGTTTACTTATTCACCTTTCACTAGCTACTTGTATATAAATAGAAATTAACTTTAATCTATTAATCAATTATAAAATACTTATTAATAATTTATTACATTACTTTTATAAAATATATAAAAATGCTTACTTACTTACTAAATTTTTAATAAGTATTACTTTAACTAAATATTATATATATTTTAAAAATTACTTTTTTTTAACTTTTTTTAATTTTTTTTGTATTTCTTTTGTTAACCTTACTTTTAATTATTTATATTATCATTTTTATAATTTAAATAATTATATTATCTTTATATTAATAAATATAAGGTATGATAATTAAATAATTAATTAAGTTTCTAACTATTAATAAAAATATTTAAATTAAAATTTATATTTATTTATTTATTATATTAATTCAATACTATCAACTATTACTTTTTATTAAATATATTTTTTTCTATATATAATATAAGTTTATTTTATATTAAACTCTTTATCCTCCATCACTATCCTACCGCCTTCCTTTTCTCTTTTACCTATCCTCTTCCCCCTTTTCCTGTTTTTTCTTTCTTTCTTTTTGTGTTTTTATCCCCACCCTCATCATTCATATTTAATATATAACTTATAACATTATAATACATTCATTATAAACACTTCTCTTTAAGAAAATATTTAAAAACTATATTCATTACTTTTAATTATATAAATAAAAAAAATTAATTACAATTAAGTAATAACTTATATTATTATTATTATATTAAATTAATCTTTACTATTTATATTAATAATCTAAATTTATATTATTTTAAAATAATACGTCTAATTCTCTAAGATTTTAAAGATAACTTATTATACTTATCATAAACTTAAAGAATAAAGAAAGAACTACGAAGATAAATATAAAAGAGTTTATTCTTATTATTATAAATTTAATATTATATTAAGAACTACTAGCTATTAAATATTTAACTATTAATATTATAATATAAATTACAATAATTACTTAACTATATTATATTTATATTATAACTAATCTTATCTCTCTTTTAAAAATATCTCTCTCTTTAATAAAAAGTAAGCTAGATACTTATATAACCTATTCTATTAAATCTATTATATATTTATAGTATCTTAACCTGGTCTAAATATAGTATTATAATAGAGAAATTTTTTCTCGTCTTAGTATAGGTTTTTTCTCTATTATTATCTATAGTATACTATATATTTTACTTTCTATAATTCATAGCATATTATAATACTAGATAATAATAACTTATGCCTATATACCTTTAGAATTTACTAAGCTTATTAATCAGTTTTAATATAATTATTATATTTATTCATAATAAATCTTTAAAATAAGCTTATTTATTTCTCTTTCTCTTTAATATAAGAAACTTTAGATTCTAGTTCTAATAATTTTACAAATAATCTTTTTATATTCAATTTATTTCCTAGTTTTCATATATTATTTACTTTCTCTTTTTATTATATCTTCTAGAGTTTAGCTATTACCTTCTTAATTACTTCTATATACTTTATTTAATTAATTATAAAAGTAGTACTTTATGTAATTTATAATATAGCTTTAAATATAAAATAATATAAGAACTAATTTACTAGATCTTATTATATTATTTATTACTTTTACTACTATTTAAAATTTAATAATATATTATCTTTATAAGCTTTATCTTAACTTTAAATTTATTAATAGTAAAGTTAATATTAATATTAAATATTATAATATCTAGAGAACTAAAATAAATATTTAGCTAGTATTTCTTAAAGGTCTCCTAGGTCTTATAAGTAATAAAATTATAAAGGAAAATTATAATTTAAAATCTAATATTTATATTAATTATATAAAATATAGACTTTCTATTTATATATATAATATTTATTATAATCTATAATTAAAGTTAATATTATCGTTTAAAGAGAATTTTAAAATATTAAAAAATATCTTTTAATTTAATAATAATAATAAAAATAATTTATTAGCTTTAGAATATTTCTCTTTATATTATAATTTACTTATTTAAGAATCTTTTATACATTTATTTATAAATAAATAGCTAAATCTCCCTATAAATATACCTTAAAGCTCTATCTCTATTAAATTATTACTCTTTTACTATGTTATATTTATTATATATAAAATTCCTTATTACTTTTTATTTCTTAATATTAAGAAGTAATTATAAGTATCTTTATCTCTTAAAGATAAATATATAAATAAAGTACTCTTTAGTTTATTTTATAAGCTTATATATATATTATTAAAATATATACTAAGTTTATTTATATTATTATATACAAGAAGAAAAGGTATATTTATAGAGGATAATATAGAAGTTAATATCGTCTTATTATAATTAAACTAGTAATTCTTTTAATTATAGAAGAGTTTCTTTTAATTAAAATATATATAAATACCTTTCTTATTTTTTATTAGCCTTTAAGTTTAGTATTATATTATAGGCTTAGATTTAAATTCTTTTTATTATTAAATATTTTATAGCTCTTATATTAAAAATAATATTTTATTAAATAATAGTACTATTAAGCTAATATTAAAGAAATATATACTCTAGAAGAGTTATAAATCTTACTTTCTAATTTTTATTTTTTATGTTATATAATAAATAATTTATTTATTAGGACATAACGTAATATAATTATTTATTAATTTATTTTATATATTTTATTTTTGATTTTCTTTAATTTTAAGTTCTTTAATTCTTTAATTTACTTTCATAATAGTTCTATAAGTCTAATAATTATTAAAATTAGTAATATCTTTTTCTTATCGGTATAAGTATTTTATATTTATTTTTATACCTCTTAACATATTATTATTCTTTAGATAAGTACTTTATAAATTAGTATTAAGTTTTATAAAATTTAATAGTTTAATTTTACTTTATAATTTAAGTTTTTATTTTTTATTTTTTTCAATTAATCTTTTATTATCTTTCTATCACATATAAATATAACATTGAAAATTTAGAATGCTTTTTTCTAATATTTTTTATTTAATATAAAAATAATCTAGTAATTTTAATATTTTCTTTTCTTTTACTTAACCGTATACTCTTTAATTATATAAATACTAAATAAATTAAAATATTTTAATTCCTAATTTATAATCTAATTTTAATTTTTAATATATCTGAAACTATATATAAGATATTTATAAAAAAATATATTTTATTATTAAATATAGAACTAAGAGCTTATTAATATTTTTAAAATTAATTTAAAAGAATTTAAAGTACTGTTTATTTATATTTTTCTAATATTTCTATTTTAATAATAATAAAGAAAAATATTATTAAGCTTTAGTTTATATAATACTATATTTAATTTATTTTTAATTAAATTATTATTTAATTCTTATATATATCTTATTAAACTATATTCTATAATTTATATATTTTAAAAGAAAGCTTATATATATTTAAAAAAAATACATTAAGAAAATTATATAAAGCTATAAATATTAAATTTAAAATAGCTTATATATATTTATAAATATTTATATTTTTATTATCTAGAAGTAAATTACTTTATAATTACTTTATTAATTATATTATTTTAAATATATTATTAAAGAAAATATTACTTTATTTTCTTTACTTAATAAACTCTATATTAATAAATTATTTTACTAGTAAAATATTAAATTACTTAATTAGAAATTATATTAGAGCTACCTTTAGTTAATTTAATAATTATAGTTAAGTATTAGCTCTTTAATTTTCTTTTACTCTTTATTCTTTATTTTATTTATTTATCTATTTTAGAGCTTATTTAAGTTCTAGATTATTATTTCCTTAATTAATTAAATTTAATTTAGGCTTTTTTAAATACTTTATTATATTAAAGAAGTTATTTTAATTATTATATTATTCTCTAGTTTTATTATCTAAATATATTAATTCTATACTTTATTAATTATAATTTTAGTACTTAAATAATTAAATTATTATAGCTTTTAAAGTTCTTTACTTTCTATTTATTAAAATCTTTAATAAATCCTTCTAATAAATTATTATCTCTTTATTTAGCTTTTTTATATTTACTTATAGCTTTAATAATTTATAAGCTCTTAAAATTTATAAATATAATTACTAGAGCTTTTTTAAACTTATATTATAAATTTATAATAAATTTAATATTAAGAGTATCTTTAATCTCTTATAAGAGTATTATTTTTAATTAATTTTAAAATTTATTAAAGAGCTCTATTTCTACTTTTTTATATTTATTTTATTAATATTATTATTATATAGTTAGTAGTATAGCCTAGTAGTAATCTTTATTAAAGAGTTTTAATTAATTAAGATAGTACTTTTATAAATTATATAATAAGTATTTTCTTATTATTTAAAATCTCTTAGAAGTTTTAACTAATTAGAATAATACTTCTAAGATCTTTTATAAAGTTATTTATAGCTTTTTAATATAGTAGAACTTTATTTATAGAATTAATCTTAATCTCTTATTCTCACTAGTCTATATTATATTATAAAATATAATATTAATTAATATAAGTTAACTTACTAATTTATATAAGTTCTACTTTATAGCTTAGTTATATTATAGAGCTCTAAAATATAGATTTAATTTATTTAGGTTATTCTTATTCTCTATCTAGTTACTATTTTTATAAGTAAGTAAATCTCTATCTATACTTATATAAGTAGTAAACTAAGATTTTCCTGCTTCTATAATGCCTTACTAATCTATCTATTCTAATAAATAAGTTAATTAAATTATTAGTTTTTTTTATAATAATTTAAATTTCTTAAGTTTTAATTTAGAAGGAAGAGAAGGAGAAAGAGAAGAAATTAATAGAGAAGAGGAAGGAAAATAAGAGCTCTAAGCAAAAAGTTAAAGGAAAAAGAGATAATAAGAATAGACCTCATTATAAATAAAGTCTAGAATAAATTAAAAATAATAATATTTTTACTATTTTAAATAACTTCTAATTAATAATTAATATAAATAAATAATAAGTTATTTCTTTCTTTAAATAAAAAGAGAGTTTTCTTAAATATTTAATAATTACTTTTAATTATTTAAAACTTAAAGTTAATAAGAATTTTATAAAATTCTAGCTTTTTTTCTTTTTTTCTTTTATTAGCTTTTATAGCCTAAGAAAATTTAAAAATAAAATAAAGTTTTTAAAATTATATTATAATATATTTTATTATTATAATTTCTTTAAAGTTATTATAAAGTTATTATCAAATTAATATAAACTTATAATAAGTTTTATAATAATACTTTTTATATATTAAATTATTAGTAATAGAGAATAATATAATAAGTTATTTTCTTTTTAAATTTATAATAATAATAAAGTAAAAGTACTTTTAAAAACTTTATAAAAAGAGAAATTTCCTTAAGTTTATATAGCTTAATTATATTTAAGTAAATAAAGAGTTCTAATTTTTTTTTCAAATTATTATAAAGAGTTATAATAAACTTTATAAAGTACTTTAAATTTCTATTAATTACTTTAAATTAAGGTAACCTTATACTAGAAGTACTTTATATTATATATTTTAGTTCTTTTATTTTTAAGTAATAGCTTATTATATACTTTTTATTATTTAATAATAAGCTCTAGCTAGTTCTTTAATTTACTAGCTCTTTAAAAGAGAGCTTTATTTAGTACTTTTAGTAATAGTAAATCTATATTTAGTATATTATTAATATAGCTAATTATTAAACTAGTATTATTCCTTTATTACTTTCTATATAGTTTTAAAACTAGATAATATAATAATTAAATAGAGATCTAGTAAAGAGTCTTTATTTTTATATAGAGAGTTTATATTAAAATTACTTTAAGAGCCTAATTTTAAAGTAAATAAAGTATTATTACTAGTTTTTCTAATTTCTTATTTCTCTTTATTAGTTAATAAAAGATATTACTTCTATAGAAAATAGCTAATTTTATAACTTAATTATAAATAAAGTATATAGCTCTAAAGTAAATATTCTATATACTTACTATAATTTTAGTAAAAGCCCCTTATTTAATATTTAATATAGTTTTTAAAATTAGAGATATATAGTTTCTAGCTAAGTTTTTTTGTAAAGAATTACTTTAAGGAGGTAATTAAACTCTTAATATTTAATTTATATATTATTAAGTTTAATATATCAAGGGCTAGGTAGTAAGTTCTAGTAAAGTATATTAGATATACTTTTTAATATTTAAAAGTTATTTTGATTCTAGTAGCTTATTAGAATAATATCTTTATATAAAAGTAATTATTAAAAGTAAATAAGTTAATAGTAAGATTAATATTATATTTTATCTCTTTATATATAAACTATATAGTAAATATTCTTTATTAAGTAAGCTTTAAAGTTAAATGAAAGCTATTTTTAAGTTTTAATTATAAAT
Organism: Calcarisporium arbuscula; assembly: GCA_009828645.1. Taxonomy (NCBI): domain Eukaryota; kingdom Fungi; phylum Ascomycota; class Sordariomycetes; order Hypocreales; family Calcarisporiaceae; genus Calcarisporium; species Calcarisporium arbuscula. Next base: position 10,782 of record WBSA01000051.1, read on the forward strand.
TTTTTTATAAGAATTCTTTATAAAATAATTAATAAATATAAGTTAATACATTTATAAATTTAAATATTTATTTATAATATATAATATTAATTACTAATTATTAATTCTAGGTAATACTATTAGTAATTAATTAGTAATTTATACTAGATAATTAGTAATTTTAACTTTAATTAATAATAATATTTATTAAATATATTTAAGTAAATATTATTATATTAAAATTTACTATAAATATAAATTAAGTAACTAATTTAGTTTATTATATTAAATAACTTAATTTATATTACTTTAAGTACCTTAAATATAAAGTAAGTAATAATAAACCTATAATTTTTAATTTACTTAATAAAACTAACCTATTACTTTAATGAAATTAAATATCTTTATATTAACTCTTACTTTAGTTATAGTAAATTTTATACTAAGCTCTATTATAATAACTACTTCTATAAATTTATAGCTAGTATTAACTTTTAATAAAATATTAATATAAAATTAAAGTAATACTTTATATTTATCTATATCTATCTCTAGAGATAATTAATTAGTAATATTATTAAATGGTTTTTTTTAAAAAATTATATAAGCCTAGAGATAATTGTAATAATTTACTAAAGAAATATCTCTAATTTTAATTACATAATAATAAGAATTTAATAATTATAAAGTAAATTAATTTTATAAAGAAAAAATTATTCTATATTTAAGAACTAGTAGAAAATTATTATTAATACTTATATATTACTAAGATATTTCTTATATATATATAAAGATATTATAATATAAGAGTAAGTAATAATAATTAGATATTTATAATTATTAATTACTAATATTTATATTTTACTTTTATATATATAATAAATTAATTATAGAATTAAATTTACTATAAAGAATAGCTCTTACTTTATAGTAATATATAATAATATTAAAATTTTATATTATATAATATTATAAAACTTTACTAATTATAAGTAACTTTAAATAGATATTACTAAAATTAAGAGAAAAATAATCGAGATTTACTTTTATTAAAACATATAAAACTTACTTAAATATACTTTAGCTATAGAATACTTTAAGAATAAAGTAGATTTTAAATTAGTAGTAATTATTATATATATAGTAGTAACTAAGAATTAGTAATAGAAGTTAGAACTTAGATAAGAATATATATAGTTATAGTATTTCACTTTCAGTAGGTTATATTAAGTTGTAATATTAAATATATTTGTTAAATAGTATAAAGAATATTACTATATAAAATAATCCTAACTAAGCTAAAGTATAGTAAAATAAAGTAAAGTAAAATAATTAAAATAAATTATAATAAATTATAATAAATAGGTTATTTTAACTTAAAATCTTAAATAAAGGAAATATATTATTTTAATATTTATATAATATAATCTTTATAATAATATATATTAGTTAATCTTCTTTTATTTAATATTAGCTTATATAATTTAAATATTAAAAATAGAGCTTAAAATTATACTATCTTTATAATTATAATAGACTTAAGTTACTAGATATAATCTAGAAAAAAGAATATTATTAAAAAATACTAAAGAGATTATAAAATTAAAATTAATAAAATAAAGCTCAAGATATTCTTTTAAGATTATATATATTAAAGAAGTCTTCAAGTAGGTAAAAATAAATCTTAAAATAAGTCTAAGAATTTATAAGTAAGTAATAAGAGTAGTATAGTAATAATATTAGCAATTTCTTTTATTTATATAATATAATAATAATCAAGAAGGTATTAATTATAGAAGTAGCTAATAAAATTTATAATTAGTTCATATATTATTAAGTTTAAAGTAAAATATTAATATATATTAACTTCAATTAAAAATAGAGAGAGATAAAGAAGAATTAAGCTATTATAGTTAATAATTATTATGTATTAAAATATACGTATGTTAAATATATATAATATAATAAGTAAAGTTTGTATAAAAAGAAAAGAAAGAAAGACAAACTTATAATAAAAGAGATATTAATTATTTATATTTAAGTTATAATTATAATAAATTTCTTTAATATTAATTATAAATTTATTAATTCTTAATAATAAGAATAATTATAATTAAGTAATAAATAATATGTAAATTAATGAATTAAAAAATATAAAATAATGAATTAAGTTATATATATAATAGTAGCAAAGTTATATATTAAATTTACTTTAAGCTTAAGTTTAATATATATAAATAACTTAAATTCTTAAGTACAGAAGTAAATAATAATAATTATAATAATTAATAAGGATAATTATAGTAATATAGTTTAATATATACTCGTATAATATATAATCTCTTGTTTATTATATTTTTCAACCTCTCCTTATTAATAAGAAGTAAGCTAGCCAATTAAACTTATATTAAGAAGAATAAAATAAAATCTCTTATATAATAAAGATTATAATTATAAAATATCTTTATAATTTTATTAATTAAATTAGTCAAAAATAAAGATGTTAGTGAATTGAAAAATATAGTTAGAGAGCTTTGTAGTGTAAATTAGTAATATGGGCTAAGACTACCCTTCAACATGCTCCTTGAATGGGCTAGGACATATTTTGCCTGAGGATATTTCACTCGGGTTGCATCGGTTTAGGCCCTCATTGTACGAGTCACATTGGCGTTTAGATGTGCAACTATATCTATAACCTTTTTGGCCGCCAAGTCAGTTCCACATAGGAACATGAAACTGTCCCTTTTTTAAATATCCTTTCCTTTCGCCCATATAGTTTTATTTATTTGAAATCTCTTATATTGTCCCTCCCCGGCCTTTGTTTGGAAGCTTGCATCCTCTGTCTAACATGAAGCCGTGTACCTTAAGACGTGCTCATGCCCGGCAAACCGGCCAGCGAGTGAAATTGCGTAAGCCAATGCCTTTACGACATGCTAGCAGCATTTCTCAGCTGCCAGACTCCAACCACGTCTCTTTTCCTGGTGCCTTAAAAAGCGCATTTACCAGTACCCTTGACTTTAAGAAGCCGGATTCCTACAAAGCCCTGCCAACTTACAGGGTTGTGGACCAGCGTGGCGAGGTTGTTGACGGGACATTCCGCCCTGATGTGCGAGACAGTGTTGTCATCAAACTCTACAAAGATATGTTGTTTATATCTATCATGGATTTGATCATGTTTGATGCACAGCGACAGGGCCGTCTCAGCTTCTACATGGTTAGCGCTGGCGAGGAAGCTGTCAGTGTTGGAAGTTCGAGCGTTTCTTGATAAAGACTGACGTTGTGTTTTTGCCAATACAGAGAGCAGGGGTTTACTTAGGGAGAGGGGGGGTTTTTTCCGCCCAAGAGTTCATGTCCCAGCTGTTTGCCAACAAGAACGATCCCGGAAAAGGAAGGAATATGCCTATTCACTATGGTAGCAGACACTTGAACGTGGTAAGTGCATATGTCAGTCAGTAGAGAGGCTATTTGATGCAGTACTTATACTTATTCTAAGCACACCATTTCCTCCCCACTCGCTACCCCAGTTGCCTCAAGCTTCCGGAGCCGCCTACGCTTTAAAATGCAAAAGTTTCAGGACCCCAATAGCAAGGCACGAGTTACCGTGGTCTACTTTGGCGAGGGGGCTGCCAGTGAAGGGGATTTCCATGCCGCCATGAACATTGCTGCTACTCGTGCCTGTCCTGTCATATTCATATGCCGAAACAACGGCTACGCAATTTCGACCCCAACGTTAGAACAATATCGAGGAGATGGTATTGCTAGCAGGGGCATTGGCTATGGCATTGACACTATTCGGGTAGATGGGAATGACATATGGGCAGTACGGGAAGCGACAAAGAAAGCCCGGAAGATGGCACTCCAGGATGGTGGAAAGCCAGTTCTTATCGAGGCCATGACATATCGTGTGTCACATCATAGTACATCCGATGATTCTTTCGCGTATAGAGCTCGAGTAGAGGTAGAAGATTGGAAGAGACGTGACAACCCATTGACGAGGCTACGGAAGTGGATGGAAGCAAAAGGGTGCTGGGATGAGGCAAAGGAGAAGGATGCTAGAGATAGTCTGAGGAGGGATATCTTGAAAGCATTCAGTGAGGCCGAGAAAGAAAAGAAGCCACCGCTTCGGACCATGTTTGAAGATATTTATGAAACCATGGCTAAAGACCAGGAGGAACAGATGCAACAACTAAAGGACATGTTAGATAAGTACCCAAACGAATACGACAGCATGGAATTTGAGGGTGGTAAAAGTAGTTTAAAATAAAAAGATTCAATAGGATTTGTAAAGTATTAAAGAAGAAGAATAAAGTTATACAAATAATATTATACTAAATTTTTAGAAATTAATTATAATATTAAAATGCGATTTTAATATAATTAATATTAAAATATTTATATTTAAAATTAAATGAATTAATAATATAGTAATTGGTTTTTTTTAGAATTTATTTTATATCTTATTTTATTATTAATATATAAAAATATTCTATCTTTATAATTTATAATTATTAAATATAGATATAATAAAGTTTATTAACTAAACTTATTTTATAATAATAGAAATAAGTAAATTACTTTTACTTATATTTATATTAAAATAAAGAATAAAACTTCCTCCTAGAAATAGTAGTCTCTAGTTATATAGGTTTATAAAACTTAATATAAGTATATTATTATTATAACTTATTTAATTAAATAAAAATATTTATTATTATATTAATTAAAATTATTAATAATTCCCTTATTATAATTATTAAATTTATAACTCTTAAATTTCTATAAAGTATAATATTCTATTAAGTTTACTTAGTAATTAAATTTTATATATATTCTCTTTATTTTAAAGAGAGATTATAATAAAGATAAGGACTAACTTATATAATAATCAAGTAGTAGTAAGATAGTAAGGAGATTATTGCATATATATTATAAGTCTACTGCAAGTACCTAACTACGTAGTTTACTAACTTTCACTCCTTGGTAATAACTTGTTTTCTAAATTTAATATAGAAATAATTATTTAAATAATTATAAATTATCTAATTAACTTATTAAGAGTATAAGATACTTAGAAAGAACTATTAATAGAACTAGAAAGAAAAGAATAATCTTTATATAATTAAGTAAGAAGAAGAGAGATTAAAGAGATTATTACTATCTCTAGCTAAAGGAAATTTTAATAACTTATATTTAGTTAAATTAAGTAATTAAGCTAATAATAAAGTATAAGTACTTTTAGTATAATTATATAAAAGAGATAAATAAAGAGTTTATAATAAAAACAACTATTAATTAATAAAGAATAACTAGATAATAAGAAATATATTCTTCTTATTATTTAAGTAATAAAGAATTATACCTTACTTTTATTAAATTAATAAAGTAATATATAACTATATAATAAAATTATTAAAATAATATTAATTTTACTATAATTAAGAAAAGAAAGATAAGAAATAATAATTATTAAGTTCTATATTAATTTATATTTAAAATATATTAATTAATTAAGTTAAAGAGCTCTTAAGTTAATATATTAAGTTAATATTTAAGCTAATATTATTAACTTTATAAAGCCTTAACTCTAGTAAATTAAAAAAGAAAATAAAAGAAAATTGAAATTTACTTTACTTTTGCTTATTAATTTATAGTAATAATATATTTATAAATAAATTAAATACTTAATTAATTATAACTTTAATTAAAGAGAAAGAGTTTATAAAGACTTTATAATCTAATTAAAATTAAAAATAGAATAAAAATAACTCTAGTATTTATTAAAACTTAGAACTTATTATTAATTTTAGTTATAATAAAGATAAGTTAAATATATTTAATCTTTATATAATTAATATAGAATTTACTTATAGTTTTAATTAAGTATATAATATAAAGTTTAATAAAAGATATAATAAAGAATATAGCTATAGCTTAAATAAAGAAGTAGATAATTATTTTATTATTAAAAATTTAATTAGAAATTTAATAAAATTAATATTTTAAAAGTCTTTTATAAATATAATTTATATATAAATATTAAATATTAAATTAATAAAAATAAAAATAGTTATTTAATTAATTATATTAAAAGTAAAGTCTAACTTAAAGTAATTTATTAAATATAAAAAATAAAATTAAGTAAAAAAAGATATAAAAATAAATCTCTAATATTTTAATATATATTAATTTAAAACTTTTAAGAATATATTATATTAATTTAATTAAGCAAGGATTAAGTTAAATATATAAAAAATTAATAATTACTTAATGAAATATTACTTCTTAATTTAAAAAGTAAAGAAAATAAATATATTATAAAGCTTTATAAGGAACTTATTAAGAAGTTTCTTAGAGTAATTATTAAAATAGTTATTTAATAGAAAATTTACTAGATTAATAAAATTAGAAAATAAACTTCTAATAAACTTTATTAAAAACTCTTTTAATTAGTTACTAATTACTTTATAATAATATAATAAGATATATAAGAACTTGAAAATTATAAATTATATAATAAAGAATTATTATTTAAAAAATAGTAGAAATATATTTATAATTAATTTTATAAATTATAAAATAAAATAAAATATTATAATATATATTAAAGAACTTAATTAAAAAGTTAAAGAGCTAGATTAAGATTTATATAATATAAATAATAAAATAGAAAGAGTTATTAAATTCTTTAAAGTTTATAATATTAACTTAATATAAAAGTAAAAAATAGAATTTAATTAAATAACTAAGCTTTTAAAATATATAATTTAGAAAGAGTAAGCTCTTATTATATTAAATAAAAATTAATTTATAATATTTAAAAATATAAAAGATAATACTTTTAATAATATATTTATAAGAGTATTTAATTAATTTTATATAAATATAACTTAATAAAACTATATATATAAAAGAAATTACTTACTAGTATTATAATAAATAAGATTATTTTCTAAAAAATTATAATATTTATAAAAAGAATTATAAATAAAACTTACTTATTATAATTAAATCTCTAAAATAAACTTAAATAAAAATAAAGAATATTAATATTAAGAGCTAAATAGGCTAATTAGGCTATAGATACTTAAGGTAGGAATTTCTAGTTAAGTAGCCTTAAAAACGCAGGGGGTATATAACTATAGTAGAAGGATAAGAACTAACTTATATAATAATTAAGTAGTAGTAAGATAGTAAGGAGGTTATTGTATATATATTATAAGTCTACTATAAGTTCCTAGCTACCTAGCTTACTAACTTTTACTTCTTAATAATAATTTATTTTCTAAATTTAATAATTAACTTCTACTTATATTAGTTATTAATTATAAGAGAATATTAAATATATAGAGATTATATTATTATTTTATAGAAATACTTAACTATTTAGAGACTTAAAGTAATATAAATCTAGTAAAAACTTTAGCTTTTACTTTTCTTTTTATTTAATTATATTATTAAATAAACTAAGATATAAGATAAAGTATTAAAGTTATATTATAATATATTATACTATTTATAGTTTTAAGAGTTATTATAGAATTAGTATAAAAATATATTAAATTTTATAATATTTCTCTTTATATATTAAATTATTAGTAATAAAGAATAATATAATAAATTATCTTCTTTTTAAATTTATAAGAATAATATAATAAAGATATAATAAGAATTTTATAAAAGAAGAGAAACTTCTTTAAATTTATATAACTTAATTTTATTTAAGTAAATAAGGAGCTTTAATATTTCCTTATCCTCTTATAAAGAGCTATAATTATTATACACCGTACCACGCCCGCACCGAGACCGAGCTTATCTCTCCCCCTAGCCCCCCTGATGGGAAGCAAGCTAGATAGTTACACTGGCCTAGCTATTAAATCCACTATGCCCTGACAGCGCGCCCGACCTGGGCCCAATAGGGTACTATATAGAGGTTTTTATCTAGCCTTAGTATAGTTTTTCCTCTATTATTATCTATAGATATACTAGATATTCCTCCTCCTGTAGGTAATAGATAGTATAATAATAATAATAATAATAAGAAGAAGAAGAAGAATAATAATAATAATATTAAGAATATAATTATTATATAAAAGTACTTCAAATCTTTTTTAGTTACTTTAAAGTTAAAATATCCTTATATTAAAGATATATTATTATATTTATTATAATCTTTTTATTTTTAAGAAATAGCTTATTATATTATTTTCTTATTACTTAATTAAATAATCTAGATAGCTCTCTATGTTATTAAATTTTTAAAATAGATCTTTAATTAATAACTTTAATATTAATAAATATATATCTAGTATATAATTAATATTATTTCTTTATTATTCTCTATATTATTTTAAATTTAGATAATATAATAGTTAAAGTAGAGATTAAGTAAGAAAGTTCTTATTTTAATATAAAAAGTTTATATTAAAATTAATTTAAATATATTACTAATTACTTTTAGAGTTTAATTTTAAAGTAATTAAATTATTATAACTAGCTCTTATAGTTTCTTACTTTTCTTTATTAATTAATAGAAAATACTACTTCTATAGAAAATAATTACTTTAATAACTTAGCTATAAATAAAATAAGTAACTTTAAAGTAAATATTTTATATACTTACTATAATATTAGTAAAGGCTTTTATTTAATACTTAATAAAAATTTTAAAATTAAAGATATATAGTTTTTAGCTAAATTTATAATAAAACTTATTTTAAAAAAGTAATTAGATTTTTAAAGTTTAATTTATATACTTTTAAAATAAATAGATTAGAAGTTTAATTTAGAAGTTTTAATAAAGTATATTAAGTATACTTTATTATATTTAAAAGTTATTTTAATTTTAATAATTTATTAAACTAAAACTATCTATATAACCTTAAGTTAAATTCTTATATTCTTTATATTTTATTTAAATAAAAAATTATTTATATTATTTATAAAGCTATTAATAGTAATATTTTCTACTTTCTTTAATACTCTATAAAAATTAGTAATAAAGAGAATAAATAAAATAAAAAATAATAAGGATCTTTATAGAATATTTACTTTAATAAAGAAAGTTTAAATAAAGACTTCTTTAATTTAGAGATATATATAATAGACTGGCCCTAGGGCATATTGCAGATAGGTGTTAATTCTTATATTAATATACTTAAAGAAGAAGATTCTTTAAGATAAATAGAAAATAAGTTCCCCCTTTACTATAGCCAAGCGTAGTCTATACTTAAGCTCCCTACTCCGAGGATAACCCGAGCTAAAGCTCGAGTCTATAATAATATATAATATATAAATTAAAATAAAAGTAAAGAAAATATAATAATTATAATAATAATCTTATAAAAGAGTTTATTAAGTAAATATTAATAATCTACTAATTTAAAAGTATATATATATATTAAATTAAAGAAATAAAGCTAGGTATTATAATAGTATATTATATATACTATTTTAATTATTAATATAATAGCTAGTTTAATAAAATATTTTTATTAATTTCTTATTTAGTTATTTAAAAAGAGTTAATTCTTCTTTATATAAGTTATAAGGTAAGTAATAAGAATTATTTTAATTAATTCCTTTAGAATATAAAGAAAATTAATAAAGTATTAAGCTCTTATTTTATATTTCTCTTATATAGTTTTCCTTAATTTTAAAGTAATTATAATATTTATATATTAATATTATATTAAGAAATATTTAAACTTAAAGTTAGTTATAACTATATTAATTATAATTTTACAGATTTTAAAGAGTTTAGCTAGAATTATATTAAAATTTATAAATTTCTATAATTAAATATTAAAGATAATATAAATATTATTTATAACAATTAATTTAGTAATAAATATTAGCTTTTTTATTAAAAGTTCTAATAAGACAGAAATTATCTTAATTTAATAATAAAATTTATAATAATTTTAATATAGTATTATTATACTATTTAGCTTATTATATAAAGACTTAAAAACTTCTAAAATTACTAGTTATATTTATTATATATTTATATTAAAATAACTTATATATCTTAATTATATATTATTTTAAATATATCTTTAAGGTAAGTAAATCTTATTAAATTATTATTATTTTTAAATATAAGTAATATTATCTAGCTTATTTAATACTTTTTATTATATTTATAATATTAGAGTTTTATTATAAGTTCCTAATAATTATATTATATTTTTAATATTATATTAAGTAAAGTATAATTAAAAGTAGCTTTTTCTTTAATTAATTAATAACTTTATTATGTTCACTTTTTATTTTAATTAAAGAAAAGTTATTTAAATATATTTTAGCTAATTCTTTACTTCCTTATAATTAAGAATATATTACTAAGAGAGTATTACATTATTCTAGGAAGTTATATTAAGCTTTATATAAATATATTATAAAATAAAATTAAAGTTATGAAAATTATAATTTATATTTATATATTAAGCTATTAATTTAAAGATATTTTATATAAAGTTTAACTTATTATAATAATTACTTTAATAAAAGTAAATAATAATTTTATAAAGAGTTATAAATTTAAATTGCTAATAAAAAAGAGAGAGAAGTTTAATATAAATTTATATAAAGTTTATATTAAGTTAATCTTTTTCTTCTAAAAGATTATAAGTTATAAAAATTTAAACTTTTTAATATAAAAAGAAAATTATATATTAATTTACTTTTATATTATATATTTATATTATAAGTTTATATTAGCTATAAATATATACTATAATTTTACTTTTTTTATGAATTAAATAATATAATAATATTCTTAAATATATAAATTTTAGATTTTAATATTTTAATAAAGTTCTAGAAGTATAATTATATTATATTTAATTAAAAGAAGAATATTAATTAAGTAAAATTTAATTTATTATTAATATTTTAATATATTATTTTTATATTTAAAAGTTAAATATAAAGAGTTAATTATTATTTAAGAACTATATAATCTTAATATTAATATAATTTAAGTTTTTTAAAAGAAAAAGTATTAATAAAGATATAAATTACTAGAGAGATAGTCCTTATAAAGAAATCTTTATATTATAAGTAAAAAGATCTAGGTTAATTATAAAGTACTTCTTATAGTTTTATAATTTTAAAGAGTTTTATTACTTTCTTTCTATATTTATTAATAAAGATATATAAAGTAATTTATCTTTATACTTTAGTAATAATAAACTTTCATAAAGTAAAATTAGTTTTATATTAAGTATAATTTCTTATAAAGTAAGTAGCTTAATTTTATATTATTATATAAGTAAGTTATTATTATCTTTCTTATAGCTTTCTCTAGAGTATATATTTATACTATATTATCTATATTTTAGTTATATATTATAATATTTTATAATATAATTATTTAAAAAATATTTATAATATTACTAAAGTTAAAAGCTCTTTTTATAAAGTTTATAATTTAATACTTTATATATTAATATAAGCCTTTTATTATATATAATGAATTAGCTTTCTTAATAATTTAAAAAAATACTTCAAATTAATTATAAATTAGCTTCAAGTTAGCTTTATATCTTTCTTACTTTAATAATAGAGATTTAATTTATTATATTTATTTTAAAAGAAGTATATTAATATTATTTAAAATATTCTTTAATTTAATCTCTTTTATAAATATTATAAAAGAGAGTTAAGTAATAGTTATATTCTTAAGTAAAACTTGAGTTATTTTATTTTTATTTAAAGTTTTTATTATAATTATTATAAAAAATTAGAATTATATTATTATTAAATAAGTAGGAGACTATAATTATATTAAATTTACTTTAAGTAGTATTTATTATTTAAATAATTTCTTAATATAATTTATTTTTAATATTAGCTAGAATATTATAAGCTAAATAATTATTTTATAATTAATTTAAAAGTAATTTATCTTATAGTAAAGTTTAAGAGAGAGAGAGTTTATAAAAAAGAAAGCTATAACTATTACTATATAACTTTAAGGCCTTTTTAAAAATATCTTAAAAATACTAGTAGTTTAAAGATATTTATTTATTATAATAATAATTATTTTAATTATTTAATTTTAAATATAGATTTTAATCTTTATATATAAGGTAGGTTTATTATATATTTATAATATATTAAGCTTTAAGAGCTATAGAGCTATAGTCTAGAGACTTAAAATTAGAAATAAGGAAGTAAAATTAATAATTTTATTATATATTTTAAGCTCTTAGAAGTTAGTTAAGAGATAGCCTATCTCTATTATAATATTAATATTAATATAACTTATATATTATATTTATATATTTTATACATTATAATAGTTAAGTTATAATTTATAAATATTTAAAGTTAATATTTATTAACTTAGTACTTATAATAGTAGCTTAAGGCTAATATATTATTATAGTTAAGGTAAGTTAGACTTAGGGATTTTAAATATAATATTAGATCTTATTATAGAGATTAATTTAGTTACAAGTAAGCTTATTTCTTTATTTAAAATATTATTAAATTAGCTTGTAATAGTAAAGCTTTAAAAATTAAGTAACTATCTATATTATTATTATTATTATTTTATTAATAAATATAATTTATGTTAACTTGAAATAATAAATATAACTCTTTAGATTAAAAGGATGATTTATTATATATAATAAGCTAAGAGGAGAAAGAAAGAAATAGAAAGATAAATATAAAAGAGATTATTATTATTATAATAAACTTAATATTATAATAATAATAATAAATTATATCTTTTATATATAATTATCTTAAAGATATATAATATAATAAGTAAAGTTTATAAAAAAAAAGAATTTTATAATAAGAAGAGATAAATTACTTATACTTAAGTAATAATTATAATAAATATCTATTAATATAATTATAAAATTATTATTACTAATATATAATAATATTATAATTAATAAATAATATAATTAAATAAAATAAGAAGTAAAATAATAAGAGAGACTTATATAATAAAAATAATAATATTTAAAGTTTAATATAATATTAATTAAGAAAATAAAGAATAAAGAAACTAGATTTAAATCTTTAATAAGTTTTAATTAAACGATATATATTAAACTAAAGGCTTATTATATAATATAAAAGGTATTTTTATAATATAGTTAGAATAGTAAATATAAGCCTTATATATAATAGTAGAAAGTTATATATTAAATTACTTTAGCTAAGTTTTAATATATATAAATAACTGAAATTCTTAGGTAGGAAGTAAGAAATAATAATTAATATAATTAATAAGAATAATTATAGTATTATCAATTAATAGAAGCTTTTAACTTTAAGTAGAACTTAAACTATTCTCTTTATTTCTCTTTAATAAGAAGTAAACTAATAATTATATTAATCTAGCTATTTAATTTATTATATTTTATAGTATATTTATAGTATATTTAATTTAGATATTAAAGTATTATATAAAGATTTTCATTTTAGTATTTATATATTTTTTTCTTTATTAGTATTTATTAATATATTATATATTTTACTTTTAGTATATAATAGGAATATAATATTATAATTATAGAAATAAAATATATACTAAAAGTATAATAATATTTCTAAAATTTATAAATTATTAAAAGTTAAAAATTTAAAAACTATATTTATATATAAAGCATTTTTTAATTTTGTTATAAGATATTATAATTTCAGAAAGTAAATAGAGCTAATATAACATTAAATATAATAAATAAACTATATAATAATATAACTTTAATATAATTTTTTAATTATTATATCTTATATATTAATATTACTTATTTATTTTATAATTAATTTATCTTAATTACCTACTATAATGTCCTTTTAATGCATAATTATTTTGCATTATATACTATAGAAGCTTTATATAAATTGTATTCTATTATTTTAAGAAAGGAGAAAAATTAAATATGCCCCTTTAACAGGAAGCTCCATAAAGCACTTATTCTCCATGCATATATCCCTTTCTAACTGCTACTACATAACAATTCTACTATTCCACTACAATCTCTTCATCTTCTGCGTAATTCTCTGGGCTCCTCTCTATTAAATACTTCACAAGCACCACAAATCCGTTTGCGCACCCCCTGTTGGATAGAATGGCTACTGTAAGTATGGAAGACTTCCTATATGTGTTCCTTCCCACCTCTCTCGCAACTATTATTACGTGTAATTTAGCCACTGTCGCAAACTCACACGAACTTGATGCCTCCTCGTTATCCTTCGTGTGATCGAGCTCCCTCAATCTGTGCTCGTGGTGTCTGCATGGGAAAACATATTACCTACCCGCTTTCGATATTCCTCTGCGTCTGCTGTGCCTGACAATTCGAATGGAAACGCACTGAATTTTTATTCCTGCAAACATGGCCCTTCTCTACAATCCAACCTCTGTCCAGGAGAAAGGAGCGTTGGTGATTTATGAGAAATTTCTACTGATAAATCATAGTCGCGACCATACAACAGCCCAAGTTATCTCCCAAATGGTGCCGGTGCCATCCCCCCCCCCCCAGGCGCTGCACCTCTGTTGCCAAACCAGGGGCGGGTTATCCAAACTGGCCCCATTCGAATTCTCTGCATCGCTGATGTCCGAGGTAAGTGGGTTTGGATACCCAATAACATGAGCACGTCTAAGTTTCGACACAGGAAACCTGAAGTCTTTAAACGACCTCGCGAAACAAGCAGCAGCAGACCATATTATTCACACCGGAGACTTTGGATTCTACGACGACACATCGTTGGATAGAATCGTGGAAAAGACTCTGAAGCATGTGGCTCAATACTCACCTCTCATCTCTGAACCAGTTAAGAAGGCTATCCAGCAGGGCGGAACTGGGCCTGTGAAGACAAGATTTTCTGCCAACGAGCTTCCTCTCTCCGAACTCCCACTCCTCCTCAGTGGAGAACTCAAACTGGATGTGCCTGTATACACTGTTTGGGGTGCTTGTGAGGACGTGCGAGTATTGGAGAAATTTCGATCCTCAGAGTATAAGGTACCGAATTTACACATTATTGATGAAGCGCGCTCTATGCTACTTGAGATTGGTGGAGTGAAGCTAAGACTCCTCGGTCTTGGTGGCGCTGTGGTGATGCACAAGCTGTTTGACAATGGTGAGGGCCGTACGACAATTGCTGGTGGGCAGGGTACGATGTGGACAACTTTGTTACAGATGGGCGAGCTCGTTGACACCGCTCATCGCGTGTATGACCCAACTGAGACCCGCGTCTTCGTAACGCACGCATCTCCAGCTCGCGAAGGTATCTTGAATCAGCTTTCCGTCACGTTGAAGGCTGATTTTTCCGTCTCAGCGGGTCTTCACTTTCGATATGGCAGCTCTTACAATGAGTTCAGTGTAAATCCTACTTTGGACCATTATCGCGGTAAGCTGGCCGCTTCAAAAGCTTCGTTCAATGACGTATGGGAGACCGTCAAAGGAGAGGTTGAACCTGCCATCCAACAGAATGAGGCGCAGCAGAATCTCCTCAAAAACGCACTGCAGATTGTGGAGAAGATGCCCACCACCGCTGCAGGCGGAAACCCGTTTGGCGGCAGTGGCACTGGTCAATCGTCACTTGGTCAAGTTGATGAGAGCGCCTTTAAAAATATGTGGAACTTTAACCTTGCTGATGCCGCCTTTGGCTATTTGGTATTGGAAATACAGGAAGGCCGAATTGGTACGGAAATGCGAGCCCAAGGTTTCAATTTCTCACACCGCGGAGCCAAGCAGACCTCGAGTGCTTCTCCAGCTGTCCCCGGAGTCCCAACATCCGGACAATCTGCGCCACTCCCAACGCCCGCACTGCCTACCGCACCAACACCTACTAGTCGCCAAGCACCCTCTGTTCAACCCATAAAGTCAAACACGGCAACTCCGTTATTGGTGCCCACAAAGCCAACCACGCCTCTTCCAGGTCAGAGCTCTAATAGTACTGTCTCTGTGACTAGGGACGCAGACAAATCCCCCGTTGGTGCCAATGGATCCACGGCAACTGAGTCAGTCGCATCGGCTGTACCCAAAACACAAGCCTCCGATATTATTGGATTGTTCATCATGAATGTAGTTACTGAAGAACAGTGTCGAGATTTATTCGATGAGGTGGACAAGGGCAAAATATGGAAGGTTGAGAAATGGGGCAACTCCAATAAAGTTGTGCAATTTAAGACCACGGAGGATCGTGATGCTGCGATAGCAAGGCTCCCCGAAGAGGTGAAGACTCGAACGCAAGAAGATCGATCTAAGCCGTTGGTAAAAATATTCCAACACCGGGAAGGGAAGGCGTATAGTAATCGAGGTGGTGCGGGATCCTGGGGCAGCAGCAGCCGAGGAGGTGCCGCCTCCAGTGGATATCGAAGTGCAGGTGGTACCAGTGACTCGGAGAGCAATCGGCGAGGTGGTCGCGGAGGCCGTGGTGGCCGAACTAGTGACAGAGGGCGTGGTGGCCGTGGTCGAGGAGTAAGTAAAGGAGAAGTTGGCACTCCATCTCCAGCAGGCGTGCCGTCCACGCCCACTGTTGAGTAGGATGCTCGTATTAGCAAACCGATATGTTTCTCTGGTAGCTGGGTTTTCACTCTGTTTTCTCTGTTTTGGTTTCTTGCTTGCAGGCAAAAAGCACAAGCGTCTAAGCTTTCACGGTGCTGTCGGCGGGCATATCTTCGAGACAGCGTGTTAGCTCCTTGCCTTTTTGGGGGAAAGTGAGAGGCAATGAGGTTATTTCTTTGCTAGTTTGCCCAATGTACACCATGTTTTCGGTTATGCCCCTACTCTAGTATACCCACCAGAGCAGGATGGCCTGACGCGGTTCTTGCAAACATGGTAGAATATTTATGGGCACAAATGGTCATTGCCAGTTTTGGTGTGCCTCGGCTCACATTGAGATATAATTTGTACGGGTACAGAGCACTTTGTATTTCTAATCTATTGAGTTCAATAGCTCTGTCGACGTATGGCTAATTTTTACGAAAGAAACGTCGACAAGTAATTGTATCCCTTGCGAAGCTAGTCTAAAGTCGAAGTCGACACCAGGGGCGAAATTTCGAAGACTTTAAGCCGACCTATATTCGTGACCATGGGCTGCCTAGTCTAATCATGCATCTAGATTTGTAACGTTGCAAATCTTAGTATCCAGTATCCTATTCTATGAAAGCTTGATGCCCTTATGAATGGCCGCAACTCCTCCGGTCAAATCTTCGTAACCCTTCCCAGATACCGCAAAGCCTGCCTGGACAATCATATCTCTAAACTGCCCTTGGGTGGGGAACCTCTCTATGCTTTCGACGAGATATTGATAGCTGTCACGATCGCCTGCAACGAGCTGACCGATCAATGGAATTGCGCCAAAGGACCATTGTTTGTAGACGGCGTTGAGGAAGGGATGCTTGTCAACCTTTGAGAATTCAAGGCAGGCGAAAACCCCCCCTGGTTTCAGTACACGATGTGCTTCTCTCAAAGCGGCGGGTATATTCGTAAAATTGCGGATCCCAAAAGCCACAGTATAAAGGTCGATAGAGTTGTCTGGGACTGAAGATGGCAGTTGCTCGGCATTGGCTTCGAGAAATGACAAGGCAGATTGCTGAGATGCGGGTAGATCACGAGAACGTTGGCGTCCAACTGCCAACATAGACGGGTTGATGTCCGTAACTATAACATGCACATTAGGGTTGGCATTGTAGTCGACCGCATGCTGAATGATACGGAAAGCAATATCACCAGTACCACCTGCCACATCAAGAACCTTCTGCGGTGTTGACGGACGACGGGTACCACCTGGGTTAAGAGATGATACAAAGTGATGCCTTTTTTTTTTAAAAAAAAAAAGGAGGAAAAAAGTATCAGCCTCCAAGACG
Organism: Calcarisporium arbuscula; assembly: GCA_009828645.1. Classification (NCBI taxonomy): domain Eukaryota; kingdom Fungi; phylum Ascomycota; class Sordariomycetes; order Hypocreales; family Calcarisporiaceae; genus Calcarisporium; species Calcarisporium arbuscula. Next base: position 28,600 of record WBSA01000051.1, read on the forward strand.
GATTGAGTGGCCATAGTCTGAGATATGGTGTATTTGAAGACACAGCGACTCACTTCCACAGGCGATGAATACCTAGCGACATCAGGTCATTCATCTTGTCGTACGACTCGGCCACGCTAGTAAAAACGCCAGCAACACGGCCTTCCTTCTCAGCTTCGAGCACGGTTTCGTAGCCAAAATGTGTTTTGCGATCGCTTAACGGCAATTGCGAGGGATGAAGTCGCCTAGCCGAAGAGCTAAGAAACCGATATATGGCGATTGAACAGGGAGGTGTCGTGAGGGTCCGGGCCCAGATTCTAAGGGGACGGCACGCTTCCATTGCATTAGAGACTGAATGGCTCGGCATATGGCAGTATGTGGATCTATAGGAATACTGTTAACGTATGAAGCGAGCCGTGGATAACCATCGTTTATGGTATCCCTTGTTATGGAGTAGGAAAGAAGAAAGCTGCCCATATGCTCCACCGTAGAATTTAATTTAATCGCACTACAAAGGCTGGAGCCAAAAGCTCTCCAGTCAGTTTAGACCAGGGTCGAACGTCACCCGTCACAGAGTACTCTGTACAGAGGAGCGTTCTAAAAGAAATGTCCCACGCTAAAAATTACAACTAGGCTATATAGGGAATCGCGCTACCTGATTACTATATAGTAACCTCCTTTAGCCTTCTATATACTTATTTCTACTATCTAATCTAATAATCTCTTTAATATACCTTAGAATATACTCTATCTAAGCCTATATCTTCTCTTATAGTAGCTCTTACTAAGTAAGATTTTAAGTACTTATAGCTACTATATAAGACTTTAGTATATCTAGCTTTATAGTCTATTTCTTCATTTAAGGTTATATTAGCTTTATTATATTAAGATCTAGGCTATTATTATATTAAAGTAATTACTTTATATTATATAATTTAAAATAATATTATTAAAGAAAATAACTATATACTAATACTCTATTTTCTTATATAATTATACTTAGGTAATTAACTTTATATTCTTGTATAAAAAGGAAGAGCTTAGAGATAAGAATTATCTTCTAATATTAATATTAATTAATTTCTTTACTTATACTTTATAAGATTTTATTATTTTTCATATTTTATTTTTAAGTTAGTTTTAAGCTTACTATTTATTACTAAAAGTTAAGTTATTATGTAAATATTAAGATATCTTAAGCTTACTTAAAAGCTAGCTCTAATTTCTTATTTATTTAATTAATTTTGTTTATATCTTTCTTCTTTTTTTTTTATAATCTTTAGAGATAAATAATATAAAGAGCTTTTCTTATTATATAAAAAATAGCTCTAAATATAAATTCTAAGTATCTCTTTTATTACTTATAAATATAGCTCTTAATAAGAGCTTTATTAAGTATATATTAAACTTAATAGCTTTTTTAGTAATATATAACTATAGATATCTTATTTAACTAAATAATATTCTTCTAGTTCTTAAGAGTTTAGTCTTAATAGATAAGGTACTAATTAAGCTAATTCTTTTTATTTTCTTTATTAGTATAGGTTTCTTTATTAGCTTTATTTTATTTAGGCTTACTTTCTTAAAAATTCTCTAGATTATTGATAAGGAAATTAAGCTCTCTTCTTTAGTTAACTTAGTAACTAGATAAATATAGTTTTTTCTTAGCTATAATAATTATAATTTATCTTTATAAGAATCCTATCTTATATCTTAGCTATTTACTTATATAGATAGCTTATATAAGGTAAATTAGCTAGCTAAGTATTATAAATAATAAGAAACTAGATATTAATATTAATATCAGGGGCTAAACTAACTAATTAAGTTATAAGTACCTAAGGTATAAATTTCTAAGTAGGTAGCTTTAAGATATAGAGACTATATAGTAATTATAGAAAGATAAGAACTAACTTATATAATAATTAAGTAGTAATAAGATAATAAAGAGATTATTATATATATACTATAAGTTTACTATAAGTCTCTAACTACCTAGTTTACTAACTTTTACTTTTTAATAATAATCTATTTTCTAAATTTAATAAAGTAGCTCTCCTTTAAAAATTAAAATTATTAATTAATAAAAAAATAATATAAAATATAAATATACTTAATTAAAGTATTAAAAGGTTATTATAAAATTATATTAACTTTATAAAGAACTTACTATAAGATAATATTAAATCTTCTTTATTAAACTTTAAAATAAGAATGCTATTAACTTTAGGCCCCTTTAGTATTTAAGTCTTAATTAAGCCTAAAGGCCTTAATCTAATTATAATAGAAATTAAAATATTATAAAAAGAGCTAGCTAGAGTATAGTAATATAATAAAGTAGTTATATTATAAAAGTAAATTACTAATAAAAAATAGAGAATTAAAAATCTAAAGAAAAAGAGAATTTTTTTTTAAAATAGCTATATATTAAAAATAAAACTCTTAAATAAGTAATTATTATTAATATTATAATATTAATATAATTATTTAGTAGTTAAAGTATATATTAAAAAGGAGATAAAAAATAAATTAAATATATATTTATAAAAGTAAAAAGTAAAGTAATTTATAATTATATAAATATAGTATTAATATTTATATTAAAGAAAATACTTTCTATTATTTAATTAAGTAATTAAAGGTTTTATTAATTAATTAATATATTAAAGAGATTATATAATATAACTTTAATTAGCTAGTTTTTAAAAAACTACTTCTAGAGATAACTTTTAAAAAATTATATATATTTTTTAAAAAAATAATAAAAAATTTATATAATTATAAGCTAGTAATAAAATAGAATTTAATATATATATAATAATCTAAGAACTAGCTTTTTAAAAAGTTCTTTTAAAATAAACTTAAATTAAAGCTAAATTACTAAATTAAATAAAGAAAAAAAATATACTCTATATAATCTTATACTTACTACTAGTATTATAAAAGTAAGTAATTAATAATAATCTCCTAGAGACTTAATAAAGATTTTATATAACTAAATTATAAATAGAAGTTATCTTTAAAGAAGCTTAAGCTACTACTGTTACTAATATATATTATAATAAAGATAAGAGCTAGGATATAATAATCTTTATATTACTATTAATTAATATATTATTATATAATAATAAAATTATTATAATATTAAAAGTTATATTAAATTTAAGTATATAAAGCTAAATTATAAGATATATAGTAATAATAAATATATTATAAAAAAATATTAACTTAGTAATACTTTACTTATATCTATATTAAATAATATTTAAATTAATATTACTTATAGTTAGAGATTATAGCTTATTATAAATAAATTTAAGTTATAAATTTATTAATAGTAAGGTTTTATTTAAAAGTAATAATATATTAAGAGATATTAATATAAATAAGTTATTAATATACTTAAATTTATTAATAAATAAAGACTTAGTAAAACTATAACTTATAATAAAGAGTATTTAAAATATTTAATATAATTTAATTAAGATCTTTACAATCTTTAATAAAGTAATTAAAGTTTAAAATAATAAAGATATAGTAAAATATTAGAAGATTACTTTTTATATTATTATATTACTAAATAAAGTAAGAATTATTAAAGAATCTTAATTTAATAAAAGAAACTTATAAATTTTATTATAATAAGTAATTTACTAAATATATTCTCTATAATAATATAGCTATAGCTTTATAAAGAATTTAAAATATACTAGTAATATTATAAATATAGTATATATTATAACTCTTTTTATATATAATTAAGATATAATAATAAATAATAAACTAGAGAGTAGTAAAAATAAAGACTATATATTATAAAGAAGTAATAAAAATATAAGAGTAAAATTACTATTTAAATACTTAAATTATAAAAATATATTTAATTTAATAATATTTAAAAAGTTAACTTCTTTTAAAAGTAAAATATATATAATTAAGTTAGAGAATAGTAAAATATTTTATAAAGTCTTATTTATAATCTTATTAATAAAAAGTTATAAGTTCTCTATAATTACTTAGAAACTATATAAACTAAAAGTTAGATCTAGTATTTAAAAAGTCTAGTTAGTATACTTATTTTATTTATATTTAAGCTTAATAGAATACTATAGCTATATATAAATTATAGAGATTTAAATATAATTACTTAGAAGAATAAGGTATTACTATTATTAATAATTAAAATCCTTACTTAACTATATATAGAGATTATTTATATAAAGCTAGATATTAAGAATATATATTATTAATTATATATTTATAAAGAAGATAAATAGAAGATAGTATTCTACTATTATTATAATTATTTTAAATATAAAGTTATATCTTTATTAATTTAATTATATACTAGTAACTTTCTAAAAATATATTAATAAAGTACTTAAGAGTTTTATTAATATTATTTATATTATCTATTTAAATAATATTCTAATCTTTAGTAATAAATATATTATTTACTTATAATATATTTATTAAATCTTTAAGAGATTATATAATATAAAGTTATATATAAATCTTATAAATATAAATTATTAATTTTTAAAGTAATTTTCTTTAAGTTTATAATATTATTAATAGAAATTAAATTAAAATAAAAATTATATTAAAATTATTATAAAGTAGTTAATATCTTATAATTTAAAAAATATTTTAATATTCTTTAGATTTATAAAATTCTATAGAAAGTTTATTTTAAATTATATAAAATATATTAACTTACTTAGTAATTTATTAAAAAGTAAAAGAAAAGGGAATTTATAATTATAACTTTATAAGATAGTAGTATTTAAGAATTTAAAGAGTACTTTACTAAAGTATTTATTTTAGTATATTTTAACTTAAGCTTATTAATTTATATTAAAACTAATAACCTTAGAGTATATAATTAATATAGTACTATTATAGTTATAAGGAGATTACTAGTACTTAATTATATATATATTAAAGAAGTTAATAAAAATAGAACTTTATTTTTATATATTTAATATTAAATTACTTATAATTTAGAAAGCTACTTAAACTTAAAGATATTATATAGTATATAGCTATTATATTATTTAAATTTAAACTAACTACTTAAATTATAAGTCTCTCTTTATAAAATAATAATTAACCTATAAGTAAATATATATATTATATATATAAAATAAATTTAAATATAAATTTTATTATAAACTAGGCTATTTAAACTTCATAAATAAATTATTAAGAAAGCTAAATTATTATAATATAACTAAATAAGAAAAAGTAAGATAAGGCCTATTATTACTAATTTTAGTAGATTTATTATAATTAACTAAGAAATAAGTAGTCTTAAAGAAATAAAAAGAGAGAAAGATAAATAAATTATTAATAAAATTAATATTTACTTAATAATTATAAAGCTTTAATAAATTTAAGAAAAGTTAGCTATAAAGCTAAACTTAACTTAAGAAAAGAAATAAATATACTATATAGATTCTTATTATAAGAAAGAAGATTTATTACTAATAAGTAATATTTATAATCTCTAATTATAATAAGTAAATAATTATAAGGATATTATTATAATTAAATTTATAATATTAAGATTTATTTTATATTAAAGAGAATAATTAAACTAGAAAGTAAGTAAAAAGAAAGGAAATATATATACTTTATTAATAGACCTAAGCTTATATTTCTAAAGAGAACTTATAAAAGCTTAGTTATAACTAAGTTACTTATAATTTTAATAGAAGCTAGGATTATTTTCCTTCTAGAAAAAGAGTTATAGCTTAAAGAGCTATTAAGAGTTTATTAAGTTAATAAGTTTATATAAAAATAAATAAAAAAGCTATATACTTATAGTAAGCTTAAAGTAAATAAGTAAGTAAAAAAGAAGAAATAGTAATATTATAAAGATAGTTTATTATTATATAATAACTAAGTATATATACTATTAGCTTTATAATTAGAAGTACTAAAACTAATTTATAATAATCTTATAATAAGATATTAAAGAGTTTATAAAACTTTTAAAAGAGCTAGATAAAATTATTACTAATATAAAATAAAAGATAATATTAAAAATTATATTAAAGTATATTATAATTACTAAGTAAATAAAGTAAGATAATACTAATTTTATAGTAAATTAGTAATATTATTAATATTAAAAGAGCTTTTCTTAAAGTTATTAATAAACTTTATAATAAGAATATTTTTATTAGAAAATATTTATAAAAATATATATAATATTATTTTAGTAATTATAAACTAATTAATTAAATATTCTTTATTTATTATAATCTAGAAAGTACTTACTAATAAAGGCTTAGTATAATTACTATTAGATTATATATATTATAATTATAGAATTTTAAAAAGTATTATATTAAATTATAAGTTTATATTTATAAATATATATTAAAGAACTCTTTATTATCTCTTAAAGATCTTATAATAACTTAATATTATATTCTATTTATAAATAGATAATTAAATTAAATAAATAAATTAAATATTAAAGTACTTTCTTTATATTTATAGTTTAATTAAATAAATAAATTAATATAAGTAACTAGTATAAATATAGCTAGTATATAATATAAGTATATATATAGTTTATAATAAAGTACTAGTAATATTACTATAAGGTTTTATATTTACTTACTTTAAATAAGTAAAAAAAGAATTAAAATATATTAATAAATTAAGTAAAGTAAAATTAAAGAAAATATATAAATATATTATAGTAACTAAATAAGAATAATAACCTTTATAATAGAGAGAGCAAGCTTGCTCTTAGCTAAATTAATTTTTAAAATAAAATCTAATATTATTTTTAAAATCCTTAGACCTAACTTGCCCTAGGTATAATAATATATTAGCCCTAAGCTACTAATATAAGCACTAAGCTAATAAATATTAATTCTAGGCACTATAGCCTAGAATATAGCTACTATAATCTATAGAATATATAAATATATTATATAAGTTATACCTATATTAATATTATAGTAAAAGTAGGCTACCCCCCTACTAACCCTTAAGAATTTAAAATCTATAATAAAATTACTAGCCTTACTTCTTTATTATTAATTCTAGGTCTCTAGGCTATAGCCCTCTAGCTCTTAGAGCTTAATATATTATAAATATATAATAAACTTGCCCTAAATATAGAGATAAGGACCTATATTAAAAACTAGATAATTAATATAATTACTACTATAATAAGTAAGATCTTTTAATTTACTAGTACTTTTAAAGTACCCTTAGGATAGCCTTAAAGCTATATAATAATAGTAGTAATATTCTCTTCTATAAACTCCTCTTTCCTTAAACTCTATTTAAAACTAAACTAACTCTAAATTAAATATAAAATAACTATTTAAACTAGAGATACTCTAGCTAATATTAAAAATAGATTATATTAAGAAGTTATTTAAGTAGTAAATACTACCTAAAGTAGATTTAATATAATTATAGCTTACTACTTACCTAGTAGAGATATAGTCCTAGTCTTTATTATAATAGCTATAGCTAAGTCTCTAGATAATAAGTAGATAGTCTAAGTCTTCTTTAAAGATATAATTATCTCCTAACTCTCCTTTATAATACTTATAAAAAGGATTTAGTTAAAAAATATCTTAAATAATACTAATACCCTCCTCTTAGAAATAAATATAGTAAATTAAATATTATTACTAGAGTAAGGAAAATATAAAGCTAACTTAAGGCTAATATATATTTTACTTTAATTATTTATCTCCTAATTATTAAAAAAACTAACTTATTATATAATAAAGAGCTAATTTTAATATATAAGATATTTAATTATAAGCTTTATAATAAGAGTCTTAATTTAAATAGTATTATTAGTACTTTTAATATAGCTATATTATAAAATATTATATTATATAGTTATAATATAAATAATATAATATTAATATATACCTAGGAAAGAGCTAAGAGAAAGATAATAATTACTTAACTATTAATAGTAATAAAGAACTAAGCTACCTTCTTTATAAAGACCTATACTTAATATAAAACTAATTTTACTTTATAAGAGCTTACTATTACTAGAATATAAAAGCAAGCTACTTTATATATCCTTATTAATATATATAGAACTTAAATAGTAGTACTTTTTAAAGCTAAAGAACTATAGGAAATACTTTATAATTAACTTAGACCCTTCTACTTATAATATAAGAGCCTCTTTATAGAGAATACTCTCCTAATAGCTTATATCTTTTATCTATACTCTCTCCCCCTAGGAAAAGAGCTTATACTATATTTATATTAAAAATATATAAATCCTAAATAATAATTAAACTCTTTATATTAAACTTTTAATTATAAAAGTAATATATTAAATATAAATAATAAGCTAAACTTTATTTAACTAGTACTTTTCTCTTAAGCTAGATATAATATAATTATACTCTTAGAGCTTTATTAAAATATAAAAATATAGAAACTTATATATTTAAGAATAATATTATATTATTTAATTTATATTAAAAAGTAAGTTATATTATATATATATAAGTAATATAAGCTTATAATATAAATATATAATATAAAAATAAATTAATATATAATAACTTTCTTATATTAATAAATTTAAATTATAGTAATTTATAATTCTCTAGGTAAAGAAATAGAGATTAATTTAATATAAATTCTATATAAATTTACTTTAAAATTTCCTCTCCTTCTTATTAATAACTTTAACTTATATTACTCTTTATAAGACCTCTTTAACTATACTTTACTTAATAGTAATACTTTCCTCTAGGTAATATAATAACTTTAACTTAAACTTACTACTCTCTATAAGATAATTACTTACTTTTACTATAATAACTACTATAATATACTTAATTTTATATAAAGTACTCTAAAATTAGTAATCTAATATATAAGTACTAATTATAACTTTAATAATTTGAACTATATTTTATAATATATTTATATAGGTCTTAATATAATAATTTAAATTAGGCTAATACTCTTATAATAGTATACTTTTAATTATAAAGAGGTAGAGAGATTAACTAGAATATATTTAAATAACTCTCCTTTAATTAAAATAGAAAATAAACTTAATAAGGCTATTAGCTAGATAAAATAAAAGCTACTTTTAATAATATTTTATATTATATAATATTAGAAGTATAATATAATTACTAGGAATTTATAATAAAATTATAATATAGCTAATATTATTATAAATATTAAATAAGCTAGATAATATTATCTATATATAAAAATAGTAATAAGCTAGTAAAACCTTCTTAATATAGAGATATACTAAAATTAATATATAATTAAAGTATATAGGTTATTTTAATATAAATATATAGTAGATATTATTAATAACTTTAAAAGGTTCTAGATCTTTAAATATTAGGCTAAATAGTATAGTAGTACTATACTAAAACTACTATAAATTCTACTATTAAATTAAAGTAGCTCCTCTCTTACTAGAACTTTTAAAGAGAAAGCTAATATTTTTACTTAATACTTCTTCTTATCTCTAGTAGGAGATATTAGTAATATACTCTTACTCTTACCTTATCTCTAACTAGGGGATAAACTAGTACTTATTACTTAAGTAGTTACTATAGATAATATTTATATTACCCTTACTAGTATTTAATTATAGAAATTTATAAATCTTAATATAATTTTAGTAAAATTCTTTAAAGTATATAACTATAGCTTTTATAAAGCTATAGTTAAAATAGTAATAGCTAGCTTTAAATTTAAGTATTTTTTAACTTAATATTAATATATAAATATTATAATTATCCTTAAGCTAGAGAAAACCTTTTAAAAAAAATATAAAACTAGAGCCTAGTACTTTATCTCTTTTCTTTATATCTTAAGTAAATTAATTAAAATAATTCTTATTACCTACCTTATAGTTTATATAAAGAAGTACTAACTTCTTCTAGAAAACTAGATAAAGAACTAATAGAAATACTCTATAGAACTAGTAATTATATTAATAATTAAAATAATATATATAGCCTAGGACTATAATAGCCTAGCTTTATTTCTATAGCTTAATTTTATATAAGCCTTTAACTTAATTAATTATAAATATTTACTAAATAAGCTCCTTCTTATAAGATTATTACTATAGCTTTTATACTTTCTTTACTTTTATCTTAATTTATATATAATATATCTCTAAATTAAAGAAGTCTTTACTAGAGCTTTTTATATTAAAGTAGATATTTTATAAAGGTTTTTACTATCTCTTATTTTATTTATTCTCTTTATTTCTAGCTTCTATAAATCCTTAGAGGAGGTAGAAGATATAGCTATTATTAGTTTTATAAATAATATAAATATCTTTATATTTAGATATATTATAAAGAAAACTAAAGCTTAATTTAAAGCTATATAAAAGGTATTATCTTAATAAGCTATTAGAATTAGGATAATCTTTAAATATAAAAAAGTATACTTTATATATTTTACTAGAGCCTACTACCTAGCCTTTTAATATATCTAACTTAATAATATATAGATAGAACTTTAAAAGTCTAGCTACTTTCTTAAAATAATTCTTTATAGAAAGCTTAACTAGAAATTATATATCTTTAATTTTAAAAACTATATTAAATACTAAATAAGGGCCTTTACTAAGATTATAGTAAGTATATAAAATATTTACTTTAAGGTTATATATCTTATTTATAATTAGGTTATAAAGTTAATTATTTCCTATAGAAGTAGTACTTTCTATTAATTAATAAAGAGAGGTAGGAAATTATATAAACTAGTAGTAGTATTTTAATTACTTTAAAACTAGGCCCTTAAGGTAATTACTAGTATATTTAAAGTAACTTTAACTTAAACTTTTTATATAGAAATAAGGACCCCTCTACTAGACCTCTACTTTAACTACTATATTACCTAGTTTTAGAATTATATAGAAAATAATAAAAAAGTAATATTAGTCTAATAATTAGCTATATTAATAATATATTAGATATAGATTTACTATTATTAAAGATATTAAATAAGGCTTCTCTTTAAAGAGCTAGTAAATTAAAAAGTTAACTAGAGCCCTTAACTAAATAATAAGAAAGTAATATAATAAACTATTACTTAAAAATAGAAAAATTAAAATATATAAAATAAAGTAACTTTAATATAAAGATACTCTAACTTTAAAGTAATTAATAAAAACTTAAATTATTCTTATAAAGTTACTATAGCTCTCTATAAAGACCTTAAGAAATATTAAAGCTCTTTACTTATTTAAATAAAAATAAACTATATAAATTTAAGGAAGTTTCTCTTTTCTTATAAAGTTCTTATAATACCTTTACCTTATTATTATTATAAACTTAAGGAGGAGATTATTTATTATATTATCCTTTATTATTAATAATTTAATATAAAAAAAGTATTATTATAGAACTTACTATAATTTTATATTAATCTTATATTAACTTTAAAAAAAACTATAAATAGTAAAATATATTATAATATAAATCTTAGAACTTTATTTTATTTTCTAATTCTTTTTTATAATTAAATTAAATAAAGAAAAAAAAGAAAAAATTAAAACCTTTATAAAGCTTTTATTAGCTCTAAGCCTTTAAATAATTAAAAGTAATTACCTAAATATCTAGAAAAAACCTTTTTTTATTTAAAAAGAAAAAACCTACTATTTATTTATATTAACTATTAATTAGATTACTAAACTTATTAAAAGTATTACTACCTTTAATTTACTCCTAGACCTTAATTATAATAAAGCTTACTCTTATTACTATACCCCCTACTAACTCCTTCTTAAAGCTCTCCTTCTTCTCTTCTTCTCCTAATTCCCTCTCCTCCCCCTCTCTCTCTTCCTCTTCCTCCTAAGCTAGAGCCTAGGGAGTCTAAGGTATTATAAGAGAGGACTAGCTACTTAATTAACTTACTAGCGCTCTTATTATAAATATAAGCTACTTTAGTATATTAATACTATAAGATACTTTATTAAGTAGTTTATTAAATTACTTTCTAAAGATTATAGAGATATTAACTATTACCCCCTTAATAGTACTATACTAGCTATATCTTATATTCTAGGAGATTACTCTCTTTATCTCCTTTAATCTCTCTCTCTTTTACTTCTCCTTTAATATTATTTTTAATATTTATATTACTTTCTTTATAATTTAAAGTACTAGTATATATATTTTATATTAATAAATATAAGTTATATAATTAGTAATTATTAAGCTTTTAAATAATTAGTAAGAAGTACTTAAATTAAAGCTTATATTTATCTACTTATTATATTAATTATAATATAGAGCTACTATCTTTACTAAGTATATTCTTATTATATATATAATATAGAATATATTTTATATTAGACTCTTTATAATAGTAAGTAGTAAGGTTTACTTTTATACTTTAGGTATAGTATTAAATAGCTTAACTCTTTATTACTTCTTCTTCTTTTAAAGGATAGTTAGTACTTAATATATAGCTATAGAAACTATAGTAAACCCTTATAGGCTTCTCCTTAGAGGAGTATTTAAAAGATATATTAACTACCTTTAGTTAATATAAGTAAAAAAAGTAAACTAACTAAAGATTAAGTAATTACTTATATTATTATTATTATTTTAAAATTAATATTATTATTTTATTAATAACTTAAATTTATATTAATTTTAAATAATAAATATAATTCCCTAGATTAGAAGAGTAACTTATTATATATAATAAGCTTAAAGAGAGAGAAAAAGAATAAGAAGGTAGATATAAGAGAGTTTATTATTATTATTATAGATCTAATATTATAATAATAATTACTAGCTATTATAATACCTTACTAGCTAGTATTATAATATAATACTACTTATAATTATTAAACTATATTATATCTATACTAAAATTAAGTTTATCTCTCCTCTTAAAAAATACCTCTCTCTTAATAGGAAGTAAGCTAGATAGTTATATTAGCCTAGCTACTAAATTTATTATATACTTATAGTATACTTAACTTAGGCTTAAATAGGGTATTATATAGAGGTTTTTATCTAGCCTTAGTATAGTTTTTTCTCTATTATTATTTATAGATATACTATATATTCTACCTCCTATAAGTAATAGATAGTATAATAATAATAATAATAATAATAATAACTAAATAAGAACTTTATAATATAAGAAAGTTATATATAAAATATTATAATAAAGAGTATATTAATATAAAGTTTAAAAAAAATAACTTTTATTATTATTAAAGCTATAAGTATTAGAATAGATAGATTAGCAAGATATTATAGAAGTAGGAAAACCTTAGTCTACTACTTATATAAGTAGTAGATAGAGATTTACTTACTTATAAGAGTAGTAATTAGATAGAGAATAAGAATAACTTAAATAACTTAAATAAATTAAATCTATATTTTAGAGCTCTATAATATAGCCAAGCTATAAAGTAGGACTTGCGCAAGTTAGTAAGCTAACTTATAATAAGCTTTATTAAAAGAAAGGATTTATTATATTAAAAAAACTAAAAAGAAAAAGAGAATTATATATATTAATACTTTATATAAGAGAAAAAAGTTGAAATATACTTTATTAATAATAAACTATTAAATAAATTTATATTAGAAGGAGATTTTTATTAGAAGAGAAAGAAATAGTTATTTATTAAAAAGAAAATATAAATATCTAAATATTTAAAATAAATAACTAGTAAATTCTTAAGTTTTAATAAAGAAAGTAAATTAACTAAAGAATATCTAAAACTAATATTTAATTAAGTAATTAAGATATTCTTAAAGAAAGAAAAAGAGATTTTAAAAGAAATTCCCTTTAATTATAAAGTTATTTTAATATATAATTTTATAAAATATAGAAAAGTAAATTTATTAATATTACTATTAATAGAACTTAAGATAGTTCTTTATTTAATTTAATAAGTAAATAATATTTTAATATTTTATAAAATAAAAGTAAGATTATTAAATATTTAAAAATAAAATTTAAATAAAAATTATTAAAATAAGGCTATAGAGTATATAGAAACTAGTATTTCTTTATTTTAAAGAAAAATAATAGAGTTTATTTAATTAATTTAGCTATTAAACTTAATATTATTATAATTTATAATATATTTATTTTTTTAAAAGGTAATAAATATTCTAATAACTTTATAATATATAAAATATTATTATTACTAGACTTTTACTTTAAATATAATTAAGTATTATTAAATAAGAAAAGTTAAAATTTTATAATATTTAATACTTTAATTAAGCTATTAAGAATATATACTCTTTCTTAAAGAGTTATAAATTTAATAATATAGTTTATAAAGATTATAATATATATCTTATATAACTTAATTTCTTATATTTATTAAATATTCTTTAATAATATTATTATATAAGAGCTAAAAATTATATATAAAGAAATCTTTATAGTAATAAGAGTATATAAGTTTATTTTAAAGTATTTAATTAACTTAAATAAAGTTCTAATAAATATTAAACTAATAAAATATACTATCTTTACTAGTAAAAGTAAGTTCTATTAAAAATATATATTTATAATAAAATATATTTATAATACTAGTGAAAGGAAATTAGATAATATTAAAATTTAAAAGATTAATAAGTAAGAAGCTTATTTAAATATTAAAGATATATATAGCTTTATTAAGCTTATAAGCTTTTATAAATTATAAATAAAGTATATAACTTAATTAAAATATATTTCTATATATTATTAAAGAAGGATATTATATTTAAATAAGGTATTAATAAATAAGCTATAATAAACTTAATTAAAAAAATTATAATAATATTAGTTCTTATTTTTATAAATAATAAAAATAAATTAAAGTTATTACTTATTTATTAAAATTAATAGAAAGAAGTAATTAATATATTATAAAAGTAATAAATAAAATAATATTAAAAAGAATTATAATTAAACTAAGAGAGAATATAAAGGTATTTTATATATATTTAAGTATTTATATAGCTATTTATATAATTACTTATTAATTTTAGAAATTAATATTTAAGTTCTTATTTATTAAATTAATAACTTAGCCTTAGATATTTCTAATTCTTTTATTATAAAATAATTTAATTACTATTACTTTTTTAACTTTATAGTTAAATATATTAAAAGAAAAGATAATATTATTATAAATATATTATTATAGAAATTATTAAAATTATTTTATTTATAAAAGAAAGTTATAATATTCTTTATAATATTATTTCAAGTTATTAATAATAATAATAAATAACTTATTTAAGTAGAAGTATTTAATTAAATATTGATATAATAAAAATAAATATAAAAGAAAAAAGATAGTTTACTAATAAATAAAAAGTAAATATTAGTAACTATTATTATAAATAAATATTAGTAAAGTAATTATAATTTATAAATAATATTAAATATATCTTTTTTTTAAAGTTTACTTTAATTTTTAATATCTTCTTAGAAATTAAAATAAAATATATATTATAAAGATAAGATATAATTTAATAAATTAAATAAAAGTTACTATATTAAAAGTTAACTCTAGATTTATAATTAAATTTACTTTCTAAATTATATTTAAATTTAAAATTATAATCTTTATTATAATAAATAAAGAGCTAGAAATAAAAAAGTATCTCTTTCTTATACTTTATAAGCTTAAAATATAAATTATCTAGTCTTTAAGATATAATTTTTATTTAAATAAAATAAATAAAGTAAAATATTAATTTATTATCTTTATATTAATAAAAATAATAAAAAATATAAGAAAATTAATTAAAAATCTTAATCTAGCTTTATAAGTTAATAAAATATAATAAAGAGTATTATATAAATTTACTTAATTTTACTTTATTTATAAATAAGAGCTTATTTTATTTATTAAAGTAGAAATTTTTACTTAATATTTAATTAATTAAGATAATATAAATATAGAAATTAAACTTTTTAAAGTAAGAACTAGAATATTTATCTAGAAAATAGAAAATATTAAGGAAATTACTTTAAAAGTAATTACTTATTAAAAAAGATCTATATTATAATAAGGAAAATAGAAATAAAAAGATATTTAATTAAAACCCCTTAAAATTAATAATATTATACTTATTTATAATAATATATATAAAACTAAGATATTTAAAGAAAGTAAGTTTTAAATAAAATAATATAACTTTTATAAAATTACTTTTAAAAATATAATTATAAAGTTATATTATTTAAAAAGTATTACTAATTTTAAATTACTAAAATCTTATATTATAAATTAATTAAAATAATTTATTTATAATAATAAATAATAATAAAGAAATAAAAAAAGAAATAAAAAAAAGAAGTAAAAAAGAGACTTTAATATAAAAAATAAATTATATTAAAATATATTTTTATAAAAAATATAATTAAATACTTTTTAATAGTTCTAATAAAAATAGTAATATATCTAAAAAAGCTAAAAATAATAAAGAGAAAAATAAAACTTAATAATATTAATATCTTAAAATTACTTTACTAACTTTATTAAGAAAATAATAAAAGTAATATAAAGTATATATTAAATAATTATTATTAATATTTCTATTATATTTACTTTTATTATAAAGTCTAGAGTAATTATTATTTTAATTTTAAGTAAAATCTATTTATTATATTATTTTAGTTCTTTAGTAAATTAAAATAAAAAAAGAGCTATATAAGAAATATGTAATAAAAATACTAAAAGAAAAAACTAACTTCTTTATTTTAATTTAATTTAATAATCTCTTTATTAATAAATAGCTAAAATTATATATTTCTATAAATACTAGTATCTAATTTCTTTATTTAATTATAAAAGTAATTATTTAATTTACTTTAATAATAAATAATATTAAAAATAATAAAATTAATTAATTTCTTAATAATAACCTTATTAAAATTTAAATACTTATAAGTAATATAAAGTACTTAAATACTACTTAATAAATAATTAATATTTTTTATTTTAAAAGAGCTATAAATTAATATATTATAATTAAAATAAGTATTTTATATATAATTTAAATAAAGTAAGTAAAAAATTAAATAATAATTAAAAAAGAGATATATAATATATTCTTAATTTAAAGTAAGAATTATTATAAAACTATTTAAATAATTAAAATATATAACTTTATTATAAATATTATAAAAAGTAATAAATAAAAACTTTATATAATAAACTTTCCTAGAATATAAACTAGTAAAAATAAAATTAAAGAAATAATTAATTTCTATAGAAATATATATAAAATAAAGTTAAGATTTATTAAATATAGTAGTAAGCTTAATTATATTTTTATTTTTATTTTTAAAGAATTATTTAAAGAAATTAATAAATTAATTTTTTAAAAAGTAAGTTTAATATATAGAAGAAAACTATTATAATTAAAACTAGAGCTATTTAATATTTAAATATTAAAATAATTAAGAATTTAATAATTATATTAATAAATATAATATAATAATTATTTAATTAAATAAATAGAAAAATACTTATTAAATTATAAAAATAAACTTTATAATTTTAAATAGAAAAATATTTACTTACTTTAAAATATTAACTTAAATTTCTATTTATATAAAACTTATTATAAAATATATAAGCTTAAAGAAAATATTATAACTCTTTTTTTAATTAGCTCTTAAATTGAGAGTAATAAGGTTCTTTATTTATAATATTAATATAAATTAAATAATAAAAATAGTAATAATAATTAATATATAAAGAATAGAAAAAGAAAAAGAAATAAAAAGTAAAAAGAGAAGATTTATATATAAATTATAGCTCTAGAACTAAAGTAGTAATTTTACTTAGAAAAACCTTAAGTATTATCCTTTTATATAATTAACTAAATATTTCTCCTATTTTCTCTTTTTTTAATTATTATAATATATAAAACTACTATATATTATTCTTTATTATTATTATTATTATTTTCCTTTATAATTATATTTATATAATACCTTATTATCTTTATTTATAAAAATTATTATATATTTACTATAACTCTTATTAATTTAAATTAAAATACTCTCTTTACTAAACTTATCTTTAGTAAAGAAGATAGAAATAGCTTTAAATAAATCTCTAAGCTTAAATCTTACTTTATAAAGTACTATATATTCTTAATTAATTTTATTAACTAACTCTTTTTCTTTTTTCTTTATATTACTTAGGCTATAAGTTATAAAGCCTAGGTTATTTAAAGAAAATAAAGTAATATTTAGTTAAATATATTAAATAGAGATAAATTAGTTTATTTATTTATTACTTTCTTTATATTATAGTTTTCTAATTTACTTTATTTCTTTTCTTTAAGTATTTATCTTTAAAATAGACTTATATTTAGTAAGTGCTATTTAAGGAAATTAAGATAAAGAATAAGATTTACTTTTAAAGATAGTAGTTTTATATTATATAGATTTCTAGAACTTAATATAAGTAATAATATTATAATAGCTAGAATAATATATTCTTCTTTATTATTATTATTATTTCTTAAGATTAATTATTTAATATTTTTTATTAAATATATTATTATAATAACTTATTTAATTAAATAAAAATATATATTATTATATTAATTAGAATTATTAATAATTCTCTTATTATAACTTATAAATCTATAACTCTTAAGTTCTTATAAGTATAGTATTTTATTAAGCTTATCTAGTAGTTAGTTTATATATATATTCTCTCTATTTTAATATATATATTATATTACTTTATTTTCTTTTATTATAATATTTAATAATTATAATAACTTATTTAAAGAGACTAGTAATAAGAAAGTCTTTATTATTATATTATTATCTTATAATATATTTTAAACTATATAAATAATATATTAAATATTTAGTTTTATAAATATAATTTTAATTTTTATATATATTAAATTATATATAAAGTATTTTATAAAAAGTTTATTATTAAATATAAAATTAAAAGCTTATTAATATTTTTAAAGTTAATTTAAAAGAATTTAAAATACTTTTATTTATATTTTTTTAATATTTTTACTTTTAATAATAATAAAGAAAAATATTATTAAACTCTAGTTTATATAATATTATATTTAATTAATTTTTATATATATTTTATTAAATTATACTTTATAATTTATATATTTTAAAAAGAAAGTTTATATATATTTTAAAAAGAATATTTAAGAAAATATATAAAATTATAAATATTAAATTAAAATAGTTTATATATATTTATAATATTTTTATTTTATTATTTAGAATATTATATATTTTCTTTAAATAATTATTTTCTTATTTTATAATAAAGTAAATTACTTTAGATTACTTTATTAATATATTATTTTATATACTTTATTAATAAAATAATATAAAATTAATATTTTAATATTATTTTAAATATATTAATTTTATATTTTAAATTTATAATAAATTTAATATTAAAAGTATTTTTAATTTTTTATAAAAGTATTATTTTTAATTAATTTAAAGTTTAGTTAAGTTCTTATTATTTAAAATCTTTTAAAAGTTCTAATTAATTAAAATAATATTTTTAAAAAAAATTATAAAGTTATTTATAACTCTTTAATATAATAGAACTTTATTTATAAAATTAATCTTAATTCTTATTTTATTAGTTTATTTTATATTTATAAGATATAATATTAATTAATTTAAGTTAGCTTACTAATTTATATAAGTTTTAGTTTATAGCTTAATTATATTTTAGAGTTTTAAAATATAAATTTAATTTATTTAAATTATTTTTCTTATTTCTATTTAGTTATTACTCTTATAAGTAAGTAAATCTCTATTTATTACTTATATAAGTAATAAACTAAGATTTTCTTATTATTATAATATCTTATTAATTTATCTATTTTAATAATATTTATTATATTATTAAAAATATTAAATACTTTTTTATATTTTCTATTTATATAAGAATATAATACTTTAATATTTTCCTTACTTATAATATACTCTTTAATTATATAAATAATATATAAATATTTATTTTAATTTTATAAATATAATCTTAACTTTAATATACTTTATATTATATATAAGTATTTATAAGAAAATATATTTTATTATTAAATATAAAATTAAAAGTTTATTAATATTTCTAAAGTTAATTTAAGAAAAATTTAAAATATTTTTATTTATATTTTTCTAATATTCTTACTTTTAATAATAATAAAGAAAAATATTATTAAATTATAATTTATATAATATTATATTTAATTAATTTTTATATATATTATTATTAAATTATATTTTATAATTTATATATTTTAAAAAAGAAAGTTTATATATACTTAAAAAAATATTTAAAAAATATATATAAAACTATACAATATTAATTTAAAATAATTTATATATATTTATAAACATTCTTATTTTTATATTTAAAATATTATATATTTCTATTAAATAGTTAATTTCTTTATTTTATAATAAAGTAAATTACTTTATAATTATTTTATTAATTATATTATTTATATACTTTATTAATAGAAATATATAATATTAATATCTTAATATTATTTTAAATATATTATTAAAGAAAATATTACTTTATTTTCTTTTTAATAAACTTTATATTAATATATTATTTTATTAATAAAATATTCAAATTACTTAATTAAAAATTATATTAAAATTACTTTTAATTAATTAAATTATTATATTTAATTATTAACTTTTTAATTTTCTTTTATTTTTATTTTTAGTTTATTTATTTATTTATTTAAAAGCTTATTTAAATTCTAAATTATTATTTTCTTAATTAATTAAATTTAAATTAAGCTTTTAAGTACTTTATTATATTAAATAAGTTATTTTAATTATTATATTATTCTTTAGTTATATTATTTAAATATATTAATTCTATATTCTATTAAATATAATTTTAATATTTTAATAATTAAATTATTATAGTTTTTAAAGTTTTCTATTTTTTATTTTTTAAAATCTTTAATAAATTCTTTTAATAAATTATTATCTTTATATTTTAATTTTTTATATTTACTTATAACTTTAATAATTTATAAATTTTTAAAATTTATAAAAGTAATTACTAGAATTTTTATAAACTTAATATTAAAAATATCTTTTATTTTTTATATAAATATTATTTTTAATTAATTTAAAACTTAATTAAGCTTTTATTTTACTTTTTTTTTAAATTTATTAAGCTTTATTAAAGAGCTTTATTTTTACTTTTTATACTTATTTTATTAATATTATTATTATATAGCTAGTAATATAATCTAGTAGTAATCTTTATTAAAGAGTTTTAAATTAATTAAGATAATACTTTTATAAATTATATAATAAGTATTTTCCTATTATTTAAAGTCTTTTAAAAGTTCTAATTAATTAAAATAATACTTTTAAAATCTCTTATAAGATTATTTATAACTCTTTAATATAGTAAAACTTTATTTATAAAATTAATCTTAATTTCTTATCTTTATTAATTTATATTATATTTATAAGATATAATACTAATTAATATAAGTTAGTTTACTAATTTATATAAGTTTTATTTTATAACTTAGTTATACTTTAAAGCTCTAAAATATAAATTTAATTTATTTATATTATTTATATTATCTCTATCTAGTTATTACTTATATAAGTATTATAGACTTAAGCTTTAGCTCGGCTTATTCTTAGAGTAAAGAGCTTAAGTATAGACTACACTTAGCTATAGTAAAGAGAGAACTTATTTTCTATTATCTTAAAGAATCTTCTTCTTTAAGTATATTAATATAAGAATTAATATCTATATATAATATACCCTAGGGCTAGTCTATTATAATAAGTAGTAAACTAAGGTTTTTCTATATTTATAATATCTTGCTAATTTATTTATTTTAATATATTAGATATTTTAAGAAATTTATAAGATACTTATAGATAATATATTTATTAGAGTTATAATATATATAAATACTACTAGCTATATATTTTTAGAACTATTTTAAGTAATTTAAGTAATATAATATAAAATATTCTTCTTCTATTTTATTAAATTAATGAAATTAAACTAATATTTTTTATTTTTTAGTTTTTATAATTATATATTTACTATATTAATATTAAATATTATTATATTACTATTATTTATTTAAATTACTAATAAAGCTTATAAAGCTAGAGTTCTATACTATCTCTAGAATATCTCTTTTAATTAATATAACTTAATATTTATAATAATATTATATAAGAGATTAATAGCTTTTATGTAATTATTCTGTAAGATCTTATATCTTAGACTATACTCTCTTATCTTCTTAGAGAGTACTAAAAGTATATAAGTTTAGTAATATTATTCTAGGCAAGGCCTTTTACTATTACTGGCTTTATTTAAATCATATATGTTAAACCTTAGGCACCCAGCATAGTGGTTTGACTGCTGTGATTAGAAGCTTCCAGCGGGCACTGACCCCTGTAAGCTCCACTGTGGCAAGAATCCTATAGTGGTCATATGACCTATATAACCCACTGTGGCAAATATGTCAGCACAAGATATCCACTATAACCTGAAGCTTCCAGCGGGTATAACTCGCTGTAATAAGGGTTAGATAGGTATAAATAGAGCCCTATTTCCCTTAGGATAGTTTTATATAATAACTTTAATATACTCACTTTTCTATTCTATACCCTTTATTAGAATAAGATTAGTCCCCTGTGGTTCCCTAATATCTTTATATCTTGTATTTTATCTCTCTTTATAAGGATTTTTTACCTATATAAGGTTATTTATTCCTTTATAAGAGGGATCTTCCTTACCTAGCCTGCGAGCTAGTTACAGCGCACATTCCCTGCCTTGCAGAAGGTGTCTACCCTAGACTCCCTAGTCTATGCCTCAGACCTATACCTTCTAATAATATGTAAGAGCTAGAGAATAACTTATTATACTCTTAGTTAAGATATTTAAGTTTAAATTAAATAATTTCCTATTAATAAAGATTATGAAAGATAATCTTAAGATAATTAAGAAATACTAGTAGATCCTTTATTATAGTTATATTACTTACCTTATAGTAAGCTATTACTGAAATTCTATTCGTGTAAAGAGATTTTACTATAATAATATTAGAAGATATAGGTCTAAGGTATAGACTAGGGAGTCTAGGGTAAATGCCTTCTGCAAGGCAGGGAATATGCACTGTAACTAGCTCGCAGGTTATATAAGGGAAATCTCTCTTATAAAGGAATAAATAACCTTATAAAGGTAAGAAATCCTTATAAAGAAAGATAAAATATAAGATATAAGAATATTAAGGAACTACAGAGAACTAATCTTATTCTAGTAATAGATATAGAATAGAAAAGTGAGCATATTGAAGTTATTGTTCTAAAAACTATCCTAAGGGAAATAGAGCTCTATTTATACCTATCTAACTCTTATAATAGTAGGTTATACCTGCTGGAAGCTTCGGGTTATAGTGGATATCTTGTGCTGACGTATTTCACCACAGTGGGTTATATAGGTCATATGACCACTATAGGATTCTTGCCACAATGGAGCTTACAGGGGTCAGTGCCCGCTGGGAGCTTCTAATTACAGCAGTTAAACCACTATGCTGGGTGCCTAAGGTTTAACAAATAATATAAACTAGTTCTCTATAGTTCTTATAATAACTATATTAATATATAATTTATATACTATAGTAATCTTCTATATCTAGAAGGTTATATAGTTTCCTA
The DNA here is from genome assembly GCA_009828645.1 of Calcarisporium arbuscula. NCBI lineage: Eukaryota > Fungi > Ascomycota > Sordariomycetes > Hypocreales > Calcarisporiaceae > Calcarisporium > Calcarisporium arbuscula. Next base: position 52,306 of record WBSA01000051.1, read on the forward strand.
TATATAGCTCTCTAGCTAGAAGTAGCTTTCTTAAGTATTTAGAGTATAGTATTAATAAAGTAGCTATAGTTAAGCCTAGAGGGGCTAGAGTAATATTAAGCTCTTAAGTAAGCTATACTTTAATTTCCTTTTATTAAGTAGTTAATTTAGCTCACTAGCTTTATAATTAATTAATTTAGTTCTTTATTATTTTCTATATTTAATTAATTTATTTTATAAAGTAAGAAATAGAGTTAGATATTACTTCTCTTATTAGTATATTTTCCTTATAAAGTAGCTTATATTATTAAGATTTTAATATTTATATTAAAGTATATTAATTATAATATACTAGCCTTGGGGTATATTATATATAGATATTAATTCTTTTCTTAATACTTAAGGAAGAAGATTTCTTAAATAAGGAGAGTAAAGTTCCTCTTTTACTATAGTTAAATATAGTCTATACTTAAGCTCCTTATTTAAAAATAACCTAAGTTAAAGCTTAAGTTTATAAGAAATTATAAAATTAATAGTAATTCTTAGATATTATTAAAATAAAGTATATAGAAAAATTACTATTAAATAGCTAAATAAGGAAGTTATATTAAAGAAGTTTAATTTTAAAATTTAGAGTTTTATTAAAACTAGTTCTTATATTTATTATTAAAATAATATCTCTTAATATAAGTATATAAAATAAAACCTTAAAAAATTAAGCTCTTTAATTATATAATTTAAAATTTAATAAAAATTTCAAACTTATATTTATTTCTTTTTTAAGAAATAATAATATATTATTAATTATAATTTTATAAGTTTTATAATTTTAATTATATATTTTTTATATAATAAAATAAAAAGTTTAAATTAAAATTACTAGCTTTAAGTATTAAACTTTAATTTTAAAATATAAAGAGTTCTTAATTATATTTAATTTAATTAATAATAAATTATTAAAGATATTAATAAGAACTATAAATCTTATTAACTTTTATTTTAAAAGAAATCTAAATATTTTAAATTTACTAGTAAATTATAAGAAAATAAAGTAAAATATATCTTTAATTTAGGTAGATATATATTAAATATTTATAATTAAGCTAATATTAAGTAAAATAAAGGCTCTTAATTAAATTTATAAAATAATTATTAATACTAGAATTAAAGTTTATAGTAATAAAACTTTAAAATATTTAAATAACTATATATACTTTTTAAAATATATAATAATTATTAAAGGAAATATTTAATATTTTAATATTTTTAAATAAAAGTAATATAATTAATTAAATATAATTCTAAAATAAAATTATTTATATAAATAAAGTATATTATAAAAAGTGAATTATAAAATATTATTAAAATTGTCTATATATTTTAATAAAAATTAATAATTTAAGAAAATTTATAGTTAGTATTTTAATTATTAGTAAATTAAAATGAAATATACAAGTTCTAAACTTACTATATAATATAACCTTAAAGTTAAAGAAATTGCTATAATTATAACTTTTTTTAAATCATGTAATTTAAAATAATTAATATTATCTAAATATACTTATATTTAAATAATATTTAAATAAATTAAATTTTCAATATAGTACTTTATAAAAATATTTTTATATATTTATTCTAGAAATACTTTTATTAGATTTATTAGATTTATTAGATTTATTAGAATTATATTTAATTATATTTATAATATGAATAATCTTTTTATATATATACTTTTTAAAAGAATTTAAATTATTACTTTAGTAACTAGTAATATCTATTAATAATCTATATATATATAGGCATTACTCTAGCAATTCTTATAAAAATAGTTATAAGTATAATTAAGTTTAGAGAAAAGTTAAAGTTAAAGCTTTATATTTTTAATAATTAATAATTAATAACTCGTTTAAAAAGTAAGGTCTTATTAATAATATACTATTATATAAGAAATATTTTAATATTTTAAAATTATCTTAACTATTAGTTTAATAATATAAAGATCTTATAAAGTCTCTAGTAATTTTTTACTAGTTATTTACTTTATTATTATTATTATTATTATTATTATTATTATTATTATTATTATTATTATTATTATTATTATTATTATTATTATTATTAATAATCATTGATTTTATAGAAAATATAATAATAAAATACATCTTCGAAATATATATAACTTCATATTTCAATTTACTATAATTTTTAATTATTATTATAATTATCGGTATTCTTATTAGAAAAGGTAAGCAATACATATATATTCATTAATGCATTAAGCACCCAGTCTAGTAAATTTCATGAATATGACTTATTTAGTGGATACACTACTAAAAGATCCCTGATGCGTTTAGATAAAGGTTTCGTCCGCTTATAGTTTCTGATGACAGAAGGTGCTGCCCAAGGCTGGACAGTCACCAGGGTTGACCTCTATCTCTTGACTAGCCTTTACTACGCCATCACTAGCTTGTTACATGATCGCTGTAACGTCTCAAAATGGACCGCTCGACTGGAGTCGTAGCTTCTGCCGCTGCGAGCAGGGCAGAGCGATTCGAGGATGAGAAACATCGCATTGTTGAGAGCTGCTTCAGTAAAAAAGATGTTGACGGCCCATGTACGTATTGTCGCTGAAGTTTCCTGGCTTGCGATAAGAATCGGCGCATTGGTCGATTGCTAATATACAGCCCTAGTAATCGAAACATACATCACTCATATACGGATAACGGAATATTCGTCACATCCTACGACGCCGCCACCGCCGCAAGCCCGAGGACCTGAAGCAGCAAAGCCTCGTGTCATCATCGTTGCTGTACGAAAGTCAGGAAGAGTACGTATGCACAAATCCAAAGAGAATGTGAATGGAACCTTTTCGATAGGGAAAACGTGGAATTTAGACGACTTGTCCCACATTGAGTCCTATACTGGCCCTCAAGTCTCTGCCAATTATCGAGAGTGGGGAGGTGAAACAGGTTTCTTGGTAACGATTGGCAAGCCTTACTTCTGGCAGGCGCAAACCGATAAAGAAAAAAAGTTTTTCATCGCAAGCCTTATAAAAATATATTCGAAGTACACAGGTGGAAAAGTGCCTAATCTGTCCGGCTTCGATCAGAGGGAATTGGATCAGGTACTTGGAGCTGGGAAGAGACACAACGGAGCCGTGTCAAGACCACCACTCCCGGATATGTCTTTAGGGATGACTTCTAACGGCACACCTTCACCGATAGTGCCTCCAACAACTGGAGTGGATCCTACGCGATCACAGAGAGTCTCTCCTGTTCGCATGCTCCCACATAACTCAGACTCGCCTTCTAGAGGCTCTACTTCAGTCATGTCTACTGAAAGATCGGCTCGATTACCAAGCGAATATGTTAACAATTATGACCCCGTCACTAATTCACATGCAAATGGGGGTAGTGAAGATGATACCGGCTTCTCAACGCGTTCGTACAACACAAGTACTGGATCTGTTGTCGTTGGAAGAATACGCGAAATGGGGGGGTCATCAGAGCATCCTTTGAGCGCCAACAACGCCCCTGTTCCTCCACAACAGCACAAAGATACAAACCCCCCCCCAGAACGAAAGAGACCACCGATGGATCCAGCTAGACCACAAGACAGAAACCTCGTTCCTCTCCCTCTTATGAGTCCCGTATCAAAGAGGGATCCAATTGTGCCTCCGCCAAGAAGCAGTGAGCGAGGCCCGTTTCGAAATGAGGCAGTTGACAAACCCACCGATGTTGATGTCTCAATGACTAGCCGAGATATTTTATTGTCGCCTACCTCTGAAACACTTGACAGCATGAAACTAGAAACTACCCCGAGTGAGCTCTCAGAAGCTGTAAAGGTCTCCGCCATAGACCCTATACCATATACTAACACGCAATCTGTCGGTCCAAGCAGACCTCCGTCATCTGAACCGCTTATAGAACCAGAGGGTGACATCCGGCCTGGATTAGGTCCAATGATTAAGTCTAAAAAATCCAAAGGCGAGATAGCAGGTGTTATTTGGAAAGCGGCGTCTGCTGCCACTGCTTTCCGACCTCGCCCTGGAGGAGCCGGAGATCGCCTGCGCCAGGCGAACATAAAAAACGCAAATGGCCCAGACGGCATCACCAGCGTGATACCTGCACCCCCGCGGCCGGACCTTGTTGATGAGGTATTGCAGACAATAGAGAAAGCCCCTGAGGAGCCTCTTCACGACATTTGCGATCAAAGCGTACCAGAGGTTAAAGTCACGGTATCCTCCTCTAGTCGTCCCGTGAGTTTACAGGAGCCATTTCAAATTTCCAACATGAAAGAAGAGGCATCAAAGAAAGAACCCACTCGCAGCTCGGTGATGATGAGAAACGATGCCAAGTATCTTCGGAGCATCGGCCTTGACCCCGTCATTCTGGATCCCAGGAGTGAGCAGTTCGGTAAATGGCTTGACTTTTTTGGTTGGGTTCCGGGTCAACAAATGCGATCCCGGAACATTCAAGATGTGAAGACAGATCTCGAGAGAGAGTTGAACAAGGCACAAGCTGGAGGATGGATTGCCAGATTTCGAGAAGAGGACGAAAGGGTAGATGGAATTAAACGAGGCATTGATTTAGCAATTGACGAGTGTGACGAACTGGATAATCTTCTAACTCTGTATTCCGTCGAACTTTCGGTAAGTAGCCAGCCACTGGGTATGTCAAAGCATATCACTTACTTACATACTGTAGACACTCTCAGATGACATTTCATACATTGAGACACAAAGTCAAGGCTTACAGGTTCAAACAGCAAATCAAAAGCTATTGAAGAACGAACTCAAATCATTACTTGAAACATGCGCAATTACATCAAACGATCTTGAGGCCCTCCGTCTAGCACCACTAGATACCGCGCGTGGGCTGGACGATGTGGAGTCCGCTCTGGTTACACTCTACAGAGCAATGACAAAAATTGATCCTAGCCTAGGATTGGATGAATCTGGGTTAAAAATGGATACCATGGTGTATCTCAAGCAAACTCTCGCCCTGAATAATGACTACGGGAATATGCGAATTGTTCGAGAGAAGAAGGAGACTTATATGCAAGAAAATACTCAGTTTATGCGACGATTACACGAATTTATGAGCAAGCGATTCGAAGATGCTTATACTCAAACAAAGAAAGCTTTGGATGGTGCATTATCCAAAAAGGTAGACGCTACCCATCACGACATTGGAAGGGGTTTACTTTGGAAATACAGCCCTCTAATGCTCTACGCTCGAGATGTGGACTTGGACAACTGGGGCCGGCTTATACAGGTTTATCAAGATAAGACCCAACCACTGTACAAAGTTGAGTTTCAAGGTCTGGTTTCTGTTTGGCGTAAGAATGCAAAGAAGATGACGGGAGAGGAAATCGAACTACTCTTCACATCACAGATCGAGAAGCAGCAGGAAGGTGTAGCATCAACAGCACGTAAAATGACGGTTAAACGAAGTCAGACCATCGCTCGGGCTTTGCGATCGCCATTATCAGATGCAGCGGCTCGGGGAACGTTAGATCAAGCAGGCACAGATACCAGAAGTTTGCCTTACGAAGTTTTCTCCGGAGTTTTGGATGACCTTTTACCGCTAGTTGAGATGGAGCAAAATTTCATCACCGATTTTTTCCACGCTACCACACTTGAACAGATAGATTTTCCAGATGCCGTTCTCGTTAGTATACCACGAGAACGACGTGGTGGCGACTTGAAACGACATAGACTCATGGAACCGGATCGAGAGCTTGCTCGTCGTGTAACACGATCTATGGAAATGATTTTTAATTTCCTGGAGGCCGAGTTGCAAAGGTTGATGGAGTGGGTGGTTGGACAAGATGCCTTGTAAGTTTTGGTTTTGAAATAGCTTGGTAACAAGGGAAAACTAATCGCGAAATATAGACAAGGTGTCGGTGTGCTAGCTGTGCTGGAGAGGAAACTTACAGAAATCGGCCAATCAAATCAAGAATACTTGAATGCGCTGCTACAAAGACTGTATGGCGTGTTAGAAGGCCGCTTTAGAAAGTTTGTTGATGACCAGATCCGGGCCATCGAGGATACAAAGGTCAAAATCAATAAGCGCAAGGGTGTCATCTCGTTTATACGTGTCTTTCCGGCCTTCTTGACAGCGGCCGAGAGCATGACTGCTGGCCTAGACTCCAATGTAGCACTGAGAAGGATGATGGACAGTGAATACGATCGGATAATGAAATCCATGTTCGATTCCCTCATGGTTATCGCGCGGGAGAACCCCGCCACAGGAATAACAATTGGCTCGACAGACCCGGAAGGGAAGGAAGCTTTGAACTTCCACATCCTTTTGATTGAGAACATGAATCATTTCCTTGAAGAAACTGATTCGCGAGGCTTGGAAGTGCTTGAAGAGTGGAATCAGCGGGCTAACACAGAATATCATGAGCATATGAGTTTGTATCTCAATGCAGTGATGCGAAGGCCTCTGGGCAAGTTACTAGATCATCTCGAGAATATTGAGACCCAGCTGCAGACGGGCAAGTCGCCGACGTCGATAGCACAGCAGCCGTCAAACAGCAAAGCTATATTCAGTAAAGTGCTAAGTAATTTCGATTCGAAAGAGGTACGCAAGGGAGTTGAGACGCTGCGAAAACGTGTTGAGAAGCACTTTGGGGACGCGGATGACCCTACTTTAAGTCGCGGACTGGTGGCAAAAGTACTGCAGGAATGTGAGGCTTTTTATGGGGATGTAGAGAATAGAGTTGGTCGAGTGACAACCGTGGTATATGGTGGAGATGTACCATTTGAGTGGCCTAGGGCAGATGTTAAAGTCGCATTCCGCTAAAGTGATATATCCTTTCAAGTACTGCTATTCATATCTCATTAATTATCAGAAGGTATAATGACGGCTTTATACTTCATAGAAGTAGCACTATAGAGCACGTAGAAGTAATCACATATGCTCGAGATCAACTAGCCAAGAAGTAGATAAAACATTATATCTACCTTCTACACAGGTTACGTTTACAAGTTCTTTAGCCTGCAACCTTTGCGTAGACCTATATTACTATATAAATAATATCTTAGCTAGAGAGTGTGCTATAGTTTAGAGGTCCTTTTAACTACTAAATTTTTAAATTTTTCTATTTAGATATATAGATATATAGATATATACTTAATAATATTAAAACTTTATAAATATAAGAATTTTAAAAATAATATTCTAATTTATTTTAGAGATTATTCTAGCTAAAGATAAGTTAATTATCTCTTTTAGAGTTTATAATAAGTAATGTAATTATATTACATTAATTAATTATATTAATTATTATTCTTTACTTTATACTTAAGAATTTAAGTTATCTATATATAACTTTCTACTACTATATATAAGACTTATATTTACTCTTTTAACTATCTATTATAGAAATGCTTCTTATATTATATAGAAAGCCTTTAATATATTTCCTTTTTAATTTTCATAAGGCTGAGGAGAATAAAGTCTAGAGACAACAACGCAATCTATAGCTCCTAAGAGCGAAAAGAGCAGGCGGTGAGCTTTAGTTTATATAACAACTACCTGTGGTCTTTGGGCTACTCTGTATATCTGCTGACTTATGCACACAGTTTGTATCTGTGGAGACCTCAGAATTATGTATCATCCTCCAGCCAATCGGACCCTGAGTCTATTTACAATGCCTTAATGAGATACGTCTGCTATCATTTTCTCTCTCTAAATGGCTACCAGTAAACGTCTTTCCATTATACCTGCCCTTGATCGCACTGGTCCTAGGCCTCCGGTGAATTTTTCGTCCTCCCTGACCATATCGGACAACGCAATCCTTCAAGGGACTTGTTCCATAACAATACAAGCCGAGACTATAGTCCATCCTCGTTCCCGTTTCGACTCAAGCTTGGGGAGTATTCTAGTCGGTCGAAGATGCATTATTCATGAGAGAGCGCAAATTGGCGTGCGTTCTAGCAAATGTGATGTATCATCACCAGGTGATGTTGTAATCGGAGACTATGTCGTTATGGAAGTTGGCTCCATTATTGAGGCAGGAAACACGGTGGTCGGGGACGGCACCATACTGCATGCTGGAAGCAGGGTTGGGAGTGGTGCTACAATCGGCAAAGTACATTGTCCAAAACAAGCAGCAGTTGCCTGCATGTTGATACTAACTGAAGAATAGAACTGCACTATTTCTCATATGGTTGTTATTGAGCCTGGAGACGTGTTGCCGGACTGTACTGTCGTTTACTCACATGGGACACGAAGAATCGACACGCATGGTTTTCATGATATGAAGAAACTCAGTCTCATGAAACAGATTGGTGTGTTGAAAAAGATGATACCCAGTAATCATGAAAAGTTTAAATAGTCATAAGTAAAAGAGCTTACTATGTAAATATATGGGCAAAATTCCAGGACCTGAAACGTTTACATGAAATGCAATGTATACATGTTCGAATGCACCTCGTGACGGCTTCAACCGATCAGAGCAGTCTCCGCAAAAAAGTCCAAGTTCCATCGACTCCATTACCTGTGTCCCAGTAATCCCGACACCTGTAGGGGCTATAATATATCACCTTTTATCAAATCCACAGTATAATAATGAAATTTCACATGTCCACATCTGTTAGGATATTTTTTAAGATATAGCGTTATAAAAGGTGTTATATAGACCAGATTTTATGAAACAAAGACAAAAGGAGAATCCTTAGTTATAGCTATGCTTACTAACCAAGGTAGATTGTATTTACTAATGCGACATGGCATCTTCAAAAAGTCGCCGCAGTTGCTCTTTCTCTGCCTCTAGTTCTTTGGACAAACCCGGAGCGAGCATTAAAACTCGAGCCTGCGGAATCGTGCCATCAACAAGCGCATCAATGTCCTCAAATTTAAACCCGAGCTGCTTTAAACCATCTGGCTGATCACCTAGTTCGGCAAGGAATTCCGTAACAGCTTCGGCAAGGACTTCGCCAGCGCTTTCCTTCTTGACATTTGAGATATCAACTCCAAAAGCCTCGGCAGCCGCGAGGTGCCTATCGGGGTTAGAAGCCCCGGTAAATCTAAACACCGCGGGTGCAGATACTGCAACTGATACACCATGTGGAATCAGCGGAGTTGATACACTGTAGCCCGCGTGACGATATCCTGGATTCTGGCCTGATATAGGATAAGACATGCCTAGACAAGCCGAAAACGCGGAGTGAGTTTGGTCTTCTTTAATAGGTAGGGGAGGATAAACAGAAGCAGTGAATAGGTATATAGAAGACGACGTACCGTGGCAAAGGTGGACTCCCGCATTGCCAAATCCAACACCAGCCAAAGTCGCTGCTAACAGCATTTCGCTCTGAGCCTCGAAGTCATCGGGATCCCTAACCGCCCGGGGGAGATACTTAATTGTGCTACGTAGTGCGTGGAACGAGAAGACATCAGATATGGGGTTGGCGCCTTGGTAAGCCGGCCGCATGATCGGATTAGTTGGTCGCGGGGTTCGCTCGTAGTACGGGATAGCAGTCCAAGACTCTAGGGAATGACAGAGCACATCAAGACCAGAGCTGGCCTTCACAGCAGCTGGCATGGTCCTAGTATTAAGTGGATCACAAATTCCTAGTGTGGGCTTTAGATTCCGATGTGCAACACCGGTTTTCGCTCGCTCCGAAACCAAGTCAAATATTGCTGTTCCTGTAGTTTCGCTCCCAGTGCCGGCGGTAGTTGGCACCGCAATGAGAGGTCTCAGTGTTTTATCAATCGGTCGCCCCTTACCAAGTGGCGCATTGACGAAGTCCAAGAAATCAGCTTCAGGGTATGCGGTATACAGATTCATTAGCTTAGCTGTGTCTATGACGGAACCGCCGCCAACAGCGAGGAAAGCATCGGGTTGAAAAAGCCTCGCCCATTCGATAGCCTCTTTGATGCTGTAAAGGCATGTTGGTTGGGTTGAAACGAAATGAGCACCAACATCACAAACTTACGAACTATCTTTTGGTTCTATCCGAACATCAGAATAAACTTCGAATTTGATCCCCTCTCTGCCAAGACCCTCACGAACTCGTGCCATGGCATCCAAGTTATCCACCGTTGGATCAGTAACAACGCAGACTCGTTCGGAGCCCAAGTTCTTAAAGTCCATGCCAACTTCTTGGGTAACGCCAGGTCCAAACCGGATGGAGGATGCCGCCATTTCAAAAGCATACTCTTTCAACTCGGTATGGGCCCTTGGGGTGACAAAACGTCGTCCCGATTCCTGGATCCGGCTTTTCAGCGTCGGAGAGTGGTGATAACCAGGATTTGAATGGCAAGGGCATGATGGTGGGTGAGTATATTGAATGGTTCGAAGCAGGCTCGAGGCTCGCTTGGCAGCCTGATAAAACGTAAGCTCGCACTTGGAAGTGACAAGAGAGTGTCTTTACGTTCGGAATGTTCCTAATAGATGGAACCATGGTATTACTGGTTGCGGTTTATTGGACGAATGAGAGAAAGGACACAGAAAAGGTATCCGCGAGTAACATTCAGTTATTCAATTTAAGTCCTAAAGAATTGATCGTCGCCTTGACTCTAAATTGAGTCCAGGTCCTAGATTAATTGCACACTAGTCTGTCTGTACAGGTTATACTGCGATGGGCGGTGTGACTCAGTGATTTCACATAGCAACGCTATTAAACTCTTAAAAATAAATCTTAATTTCCTAGATACTTTAAACTTTACTTTTCTTTTCCTTACTAAATAAAGTTAGAATAAATTATTAAATATTAATTATTTCTTTCTCTTCTTTTAACTATTTATACTAATAGCTTTTATAACTATATAAGAAGTAATTTTATATTATATAATAAACTAGCTCTAGAGCTACTGTTAATAGATTATATCATATTAGTATTCTTAAGTAGAAAGCTATTTATTATCTAGAGGAAGCTCTTCTTCCTATAAATATATAATCTTATATATAGTCTATATATAGTTTATATATAAGTTCCCCTCTATAGATTAGATTACTAACTTGCGCGAGTCCTACTTTATAACTTAGCTATACCTTAGAGCTCTACAATTAGATTTAATCTATTAGGTTATTCTATTCTTCTATATTAATTACTACTTTTACAAGTAAGTAAATCTCTATCTATTACTTATATAAGTAAATTAAGATTTTCTTACTTCTATAATACCTTACTAATTTATTTATTTTAATAAAACTATCTTTTTTTTATAATATTACTTAACTTAATTAAATAAAGAAATATATATAAGATAATTTATTAAAGTTATAATCTTTATTTATAAAGTTTAATTAATTTTATAAAAAGAAATAATTAAATATAATAAATAATAAGAAATAAATAATTAAAACTTTTTCTTTAAAGTTTTAAATATTTTTATAATTAATAATATAAGATTATATAATTACTTAAGTCTCTAGTTATATAATACTTAATTATTTAATTTTATTATTTAAAGCTTTATAATATATAAAAATAAAATTCTTAAATAAAAAGAAAAAAATAAGAAAATTACTTAAATAATATATATAGCTATTATATAATATATAATCTATATATACTTAATATATAAATCTCTTTTTATTATTATTATATATTTTTAATAATAATTTAGAAATTTATTATTTTTAAAATAATAAAATAATAATTACTCTCTTTATATTATTTTATAATATTATTACTTTATAAATGTATTATAATATATATATATATATAAAGAGTAATTTTCTAATTTTTAAGTTATTATTTATTAAACATTATAAATATTATTATTTTATTATTATGTTTTTATTTAAATTTTAAATTATTATTTTATTATTTTAAAAAAAATTCTAATTATTAATTTACTATTTTTATAAAATATTCTTATTTTAAAAAGTAGAAAATTATTACTTACTTTATTAAATATAAGTTTCTTATTTTAATAATTATAAAAATTATTAATTATTATTTTATAATTTATATATATAATATTATTTATAAAGTATTTTATTTAAATTATCTTTATTTTATGTTAATTAAAAAATAAAAGAAAAGTACTTTAAGTAAATATTATAATTTTTAATTTCTAAATAATTATTTTATTACTTATTTAAATTATAAAATAATAATTTCTTATTTTTAAACTTATATTTTTATAATTTAATTATTATATATAAATTTATTATAAAATTTCTAAAAGTTTATAATAAAAATAATATTATAATAAGTTCTTTAGAACTTTAAAATAATTTATTTATTATTTATATAATTTACTAATTTATAATTTAAAGTAATAAATAAATAGTACTTTATATAATAAACTAGCCCTAGGGTATATTATAGATAGATATTAATTCTTATATTAATATACTTAAAGAAGAAGATTCTTTAAGATAAATAGAAAATAAGTTCTCCCTTTACTATAGCTAAGCGTAGTCTATACTTAAGCTCCCTACTCTAAGGATAACCTAAGCTAAAGCTTAAGTTTATAATACTTTATTATTAAAAGTATATTAATTTTAGTAAAATAAAATATAATTATTAAAAATAGTAACTTTAATAATAATTTAAATAAAATAAATAATAATAAAAAAGAATATTAATAAAGATATTACTTTTTAACTCTTTAAATATTTATAATAAAACTCTTTTAATTAAGAAAATAAAAATAAAAATAAAAATAAAGAATAATTTATTATTAGCTATATTAAGTTATTTTAATATTTTTAAAAGTTTAGTTTTATTATTTTATTATTTAAAAATATTAATATATTTTTATTAAATATTAATACTTTTTTCTTATTTTTTTCTTCTTTATTTACATATTTTAACTTTAATATTTATTTAATTTATATTTATTAATATTATTAATATTTAATTTAATATTTTCTTTATTATAATATTTATAAAATTATATTCTTTTATTATTTATTAAATTTTATTTACTTTATATTTTTTATAATTTTATATTAATATTATTAAATTATAATAAGCTAGCCTTAATAAAGCTAAAGTAATAGCTACTTACTATAGCTATCTAACTAGCTATAAGGCCTAGTATTATAGAATAAGCCTAAGCCCCTAGGCTTGAGCTTATAATATAGCCTACTTTCTCTAGGTATTTTACTATAAGCTTAATAATAAACCCCCTAGCTTATAGCTTAATCTAGCCCCCCTTTTAAGTTAATACTCTTATTAGCTTAAGTAACTATTATTATATTATAGTACCTAATTATATATTAATCTAGATTTAAATCTATAATTTTTTATTAGGTATTTAAATATAATAAGCTAGCCTTAATAAGGCTAAAGTAATAGCTACTATTATAGCTATTATTAGCTACTAGGCTAATACCCTTAGCTACTATAGTAAAAGAATATATATTAAATAGCTACTTTATTATAGTTATATTTAACTAGCTATAAGGCCTAGTATATCAACTAAAGCCCTAATGGTCCCCTAGGCTTACAGCTCATAATATAAATTTATTACTATTTCTTTATTATTATCTTTCATATCTACTCATATATTATCTACCGCAATTATCTCTATAATGATTATTTTTATTACTCTAATCTAAGTTATTTTAAGCTTTTATCCCTCTATACCTTTCCCTCTCCTCCCTTATCCACGTTCTATTCCTCTTATCACTTTTCCTTATATTCTTCCTTATCTCATTTTTTTATATTTTATAACTTACTTAATAAGTCATATTGATTCTACATTCCCCTCTAGTTTTTCTCTTTTTCCTTTTTCTCCTCTTCTCCTTCTCCCCTTTCCTTTAGCAACTAAGATTTTTATTATTTATAAAAGAACTATTAATAAAATATTAATTACATATTTAGTAAATTAATTAAAATCTATATTAACTCTTTATTATATTTAAAATTTATTAGTATATTTATTTATTAAGTTAATTACAATTATCTTTTCTTAAATTATTTAATTATATTATAATAGACAAATTAAAAATTACTTTTAATTAATATATTAAAGTAATATATATATTATAAATATATTATATAATATATTCTTACTTTAAGTATTTTATTCTTATTTTTATAAACTTAAATTAATTTTCTTAGTTTTTTTTATTAAATAACTATCTTATTATATAAAACTTTAATAATATAATTATTAAAAACTCTCTTTAAATTTATATTAAATATTAAAATAAGCTTTATTTTAAATTTTATTTTCTAAACTTTGTTTTCTAATAAATAAAAAATCTTTTAAATTTAAAATATTATTTATTTATATTTAATAAATATAAAACTTATTTTAATTTTTATTATTAATAAATAAGTATTATATTTTAATAAAATATAATTTAAATACTTTTTATAATATTTTTAATATATTATAAATTAATATAAACTTAATTTATAATATTATATTAAAACTTAATTATTTAAAATATAATATCTTTAAAATAATAATCTTTAAGTTCTTTAAAAATATAGAATAAATATTCTTTAAAGAATTTATATTATTTTATATATATATTTAGCTAATATTTTAAAATATTAATTAATAATTAAGCTTTTATGTTACATATATATATGGCATAGCTGAGAACTAGTGACAGAAGTCAGAACTTAGACAAGAATACACACAGTTGTCGGCATACGACCTTCATTGAGTTGCACCAAGTTGTAACATTTTATAAAAATAATATAATTATAAAAATTAAATATTAATTATATTAAAAGTATTCTCTTTTTTTAATTATTATAGGTTTTATTTTATAAGTTTTAATTTTTTATATAATATATATAATATTCTCTTAATTTTATATATAAAGTAATATTAAAAATTTTAATTTTTTAAAAATTATTTTTTATTTAATTAAAATAATTACTTTAATTATTAATAATAATTAATTTTTTAAAGTTATTTATTTAAATAAGTTCTTTAAAGTTATAATTTTACTTTTATTTTAATATTTTATAATAAAATTATATTTTTATTACTTTTAAATATTTATAATATAAATTATTATTTTTCTAAATTATTTTTATTATTATATAACTAAACTAGTTTAAGATATATAAATAATTTAAAAATTTCCTTTTATATTAGAATTTTCTACTTAAGCTTTAAAGTAATTATTACTTTATTTATATACTTAATTAAATATTTATATAATTTAATATATATATTTTAAAATTTAATAAATTTATTAATAATTTTAATTATAATTATTATATTTATTATAGTAAATATTTAAAATAGCTTAATTTATTTCTTTTTCTCTTTAAATTTAAGGATTTTAAATTCTAGCTTTAATAATTTAAAAATAGTTTTTCTATATATAATTTATTTTTAATTTTTAATATATTATTTACTTTCTTTTTTATTATTATTTTCTAGAGCTTAGTTATTATTTTCTTAATTATTTTTATATACTTTATTTAATTAATTATAAAAGTAATATTTATAATAATTTATACTATTACAATAGACTAGCTCTAGGGTATATTATAGATAGATATTAATTCTTATATTAATATATTTAAAGAAGAAGATTCTTTAAGATAATAGAAAATAAGTTCTCTCTTTATTATAGTTAAGTATAGTCTATACTTAAGCTCCCTAATCTAAGAATAACCTAAGCTAAAGCTCAAGTCTATAATAAATATAACCTTAAATATAAATAATATAAAAATTAATTTACTAGATTTTATTATATTACTTATTATTTTTATTATTATTTAAAATAATAAATCTAGTTTTATATTAAAATATTTAGTTTTTATAATTTTATATTTTTTTTTAATAAATTTATAATAATATTTAACTTTTTAATTAATTAGTATATCTTTATTAGAATTTAATAATATAATATTTTTATAAATTATAATTTAATTTTAATTTATTAGTAATAAAGTTAACATTAATATTAAATATAATATTATATATATAATAGTATCTAATAACTAGTAATACTAGTTAGAACTTAGATAAGAATATATATATATATAATAATATTATTAATTTTTATTAAGTTATATTAAGTTATAATATATAATAATATTTAAAGAGCTAAATAAATATTTAAGTAATATTTTTTAAAGGTCTTTTAAACTTTATAAGTAATAAAATTATAAGAAAAATTATAATTAAAATTTAATATTTATATTAATTATATAAAATATAAACTTTTTATTTATATATATAATATTTATTATAATTTTATAATTAAAATTAGTATATTTTTTAAAAAGAATTTAAAATATTAAAAAGATAATTTCTTAATTTAATAATAATAATAAAAGTAAATTATTAACTTTAAAATATTTCTTTTTATATTATAATTTACTTATTTAAGAATTTTCTATAGTTTATTTATAAATAAGTAATTAAATCTCTTATAAATATATTTAAACTCTATTTTTATTAAATTTATTAATTTTTACTTTTTATATTTATTATATATATTATTTAAATATTAAGATATAGAATAAGACTTACTCTTAGAGATAGTAGTCTTATATTATATAAGTTCCTAGAACTTAATATAAGTAATAATATTATAATAGCTAGAATAGTATACTTTTCTTTATTATTATTATTATTTCTTAAAATTAACTATTTAATATCTCTTTATTAAGTATATTATTATAATAAGCTATTTAATTAAATAAAAATATATATTATTATATTAATTAGAACTATTAATAGTTCTCTTATTATAACTTATAAGTTTATAACTCTTAAGTTTCTATAAGTATAGTATTTTATAAAAGAAAAAGAGAAAAAGGAAGTTTATAATATAAGGAGATATAAATTATTTATATTTAAGGTATATTTATAATAAATTCCTCTTAATATAATTATAAGACTATTATTATTAATATATAATAGGATTATAATTAATAGATAATATAAATAAATAAATTAAAAGGTAAATTAATAGAAAGGATCTAGATTATAAGAAATAATAATAACTAAGATTAAATATAATATTAATTAAGAAAATAAAGTATAAATAAGCTAGATTTAGACCTCTAATAGGCTTTAGACTAGGGGGGTATATTAAACTAGAGGCCTATTATATAATATAAGGGGAATTTCTATAATATATAGGTAGGATAGTAAATATAAGCCTTATTAATAGTAATAGAAAGTTATATATTAAACTACCCTAGTTAAGCCTAGTGTATATAGATAACCTAAATCCTTAAGTAAGAAGCGGGGAAGAATAGTTAGGATAATTAAGAATAATAATAATAGTGCTGCGGTTTAATAGGTTGTGTATGTGTTCCCTCTATCTTATTAGAAGTCCTAATAAGTTAGGATAGTGCTTTTAAAATCTCCTATAAGGTTATTTATAGCTCCTTAGTATAGTAGAACTCTATTTATAGGATTATCTTAATCTCTTATCTTTACTAGTCTATATTATATTTATAAGATATAATATTAATTAGTATAAGTTAGCTTACTAACTTGCGCGAGTCCTGCTTTATAGCTTAGCTATATTATAGAGCTCTAAAATGTAGATTTAATCTATTTAGGTTATTATTATTATCTCTACCTAGTTACTACTCTTGTAAGTAGGTAAATCTCTATCTATTACTTATATAAGTAGTAGACTAAGGTTTTCTTACTTTTATAATACCTTGCTAATTTATCTATTTTAATAAATAGCTTATTTATAAAGTTTATTATTATAATATAATTAGTTTTTTTTATTAATTAATAAGTTTATAATATTTAAAAGGTTAGTAATTATTATAAAAGATTAATTATTTAATAGCTTTAAGTTATAAACTAGAATTTTATAAATTTACTTTAAAAATAAAGTAATTATTTTAATAATAATTACTTTTTAATATAAAAAATCAAAAGACTTTATATAAATATAAATAAAAAGATAAAGTTCTTAATATAATTTAAATAATAAAGTTTTATATTTATAATTAATTAACTTTATAAAGATATATTTATTTAATTTTAAATAATATTAAAAATTAAGTTTTTTAATATTTAAATATAAATTTTATTATTTTTTAATAATATATCTTTAATATAGATAGTAAAAATTACTATTTACTTAAGTAATATAATATTATATAACTTATAAATTTACTTAAGTTATATATTAATATATTAAATATTTAGTTATAATTTAAATTATACTTTATTAATAATAAAAGTAAATACTTTATTATTTACTAAGGTTATATAGTATTTAATATTATTAAATATTATATATATATATAAAAAGAAATTATTAAAGTTAAATTCTTTATAAAGAGATTATATAATAATAATTAATAATACATTATTATTTCTTTCTTATATCTTATATTTTTATATAAATATTTCCTTATAAATTTTAAATAATTAAATAAGATTTATTAAGTAATATATATTACTTTATATATTTAATATTAAATTTAATTACTTATTAATAGCTATATTTATATTTCTTAAGTATTTAAAGATAATATTTTAAGGTATTATTATTTATAAATTTACTTTTATTAAGATAGTATATATATACTTTTAATTATTATATAACTTTAATTTTAATAGTATAAAAAGTAGTTTTATTTTAAATAAAAAATACTCTCTCTTTAATATTATTAAATTTATTAATTTCCTTATAATTAAATTTAATATTATTAGTTATTATATATATATATAATATTAGCTTCTAATATTTTTAATATTAGTTTATTATTAACAAAAACTAAAATATTATTATAATTTTTTATATTTTCTTTTTATTAGCTATATATATTTAATTACTATTTTACTAAAAGTAATAAAATTTAATATTTTTATTTAAAGATTTTAATTTCTATATATTTAAATTTAATATATTTAGTTTATATTAGAATTTACTATAGCCTTTTATAAATAAATATTATATAGTAAGTAATATAGTTATATTTTTTATATTAATAGAAATTTAATTATTTATATTTAAATAACTTTTACTTCTTTATTATTTTTAATAATAACTATTAATATTATTCTAATTTTAATAATTATTATTATAAATTATTAAAGTATATTATTAAATATTTAAATTAAAATATTAAAGTTATTAATATATAGCTATATTATATAATATTAATTTTAATTATTATTATATTTATATTATATTTAATTTAAAGTATTTTAATAAAGCTTTAGTTTATAATTTAATTAATAAGCTTATTTTATATTTAATATATTATTTCTTAGTAAGCTAGTTTTAATATTAAGTTAATACTTTATTATATAGAAATTAAGATATATAGTTTTAGAGATTTTACTAAAATTCTAATCTTATATAATTCTCTATAACTTTAATAAATAATATTATATTATAATAGTAGATATTACTACTTTTTATAATAATTAATTATATATTATTATATCCTAGCTAGAATATATCTAGTAATTTTAATTTAAATTATTATTTATTTATATAATTATTTAATTTATTAAAGTTAGAGTTATTATTTATAAATAATAAATAATTATAATAGTATTTACTATATTATTTTTATTTCTTCTTTTTAATTAGTATTATATACTTTAAGTATCTTTATTATTTTATTAAATAATAATAATAATAATAATAAGTTATTTTACTTATATTAACTATATTAATATTTTCCTTTATTTTTCTTTTTTTTATATTAAATATTAGATTTTAAAAGTACTCTTTATTTAGTACTAGAATATTATAATATTAAGTTTAAGTCTTAAGTATATAACTACTATCTAGATCTTAATAATAATTTTATTATTTTAAAAAATATTATAATATATAGCTCTCCTATTTTACTAATACTAGCTATTAAATACTAGCTCTTTTATAATATCTTTAATAAAATTAGCTCTTATTAATAAGTTTTATTATTATAATTTATATTAAATTAATAAAATAAACCTTCCTAATTTATAATTCTATTTAATAACTATTTCTAAATATCCTTTAAAATCTTTTAATATTTAGCTAGTATTTTTAATAATATATTAGCTATATTTTTAATATTTAATAAAGTTTAATACTTTATTATATTTAATATTAATTTTTCTTACTTTACTACTAGAGTTTAAAATAAGATATATAAGCTCTTAAGTAAATTATTAATAATTAATTTATAAAATTCTCTTAATATAAGGTTTAATTAATATTACTAAAATATAAATTTATTTAATAATAATAATTAAATTATTATAAGCTAATATAATATAATTAAATTATAAAAGAAAACTTATTACTAATTATTAGTAAAAGCTATAATTAGCTAAGAGAAAAGAGTCTCTTTTAAATTAAGTAGTAGTAATAAGATATAATAAATTTTAATAATTACTAAACTATCTTAAGTAACTTAATAAGTATTTAAATAATTATAGTAAATATAACTTATTTAAATATAATTTCTAATTTTATCTATTATTAGTAGTACTTTAATATAATAAGAAATAGTAATATTTCTAAAGAGGCTAGCTATAATAAAGTTATTAATAATAATTATATTAAGTTACTAGTTAATAAAGATAGTAGTTAGTTCTAGTATTTTAAAGCTTTAATAATCTCTTTAATTAATTATAATATAATTATTTTATTAGTTATTTACTCTAGTAAGAAGGAATTTAGAGCTAGACTTTATAATTATAAATACTTTTCTTTTATAAGCTATTACTTTTTCTCAATAACTAGATATTTTTAGTTATATTATAATAATTTATAATACTTAATTAAAAGTAAAGCTTTATAAATTAGATGTAATAGTAGTTATTATTTTTAAAAATTAAGTAAAAATTAAATAAGTTAAAGTATATTAATATTATTTATCTAATAGTATAATACTTTATATAATAGTAGTTTAAGTAGTTTAGGTAGTTAATTTAAGTAGTTTAAATAGTAATAAATTCTACCTTTAAAGTATAGTTAGTATGAGAATTTATTATATATATAATTACTACTAATTATTATAACTTAATATACTTAATAAAGATTAAAATATTATTATATATATATATATTCTTATTTAAGTTCTTAACTAGTATTACTAGTTATTAGTTACTATTATATATATATATCTATTATCTTTTATTAAATTTAGAAAATATATTATTATTAAGAAGTAAAAGTTAATAAGCTAGGTAATAGAGAACTTGTAATAAATTTACTAGATATATATAATAATCTCCTTACTATCTTACTATCTCTTAATTATAATATAAATTAGTTCTTATTCTTCTATTATTATTATATACCTTTATATTTCTAAGGCTAACCTAACTAGAAATACTC
>WBSA01000052.1:0-69753 GCA_009828645.1 Calcarisporium arbuscula
GTAGAGCGCTTATTATAATTAACGTCTAGGAGTAATTTAAAAAAATAATACTATTTTTAATAAATTAATAATTTAACTTGTCAATTACTATAAGTAAATAATACGTTTTTTCTGTTTTTAATAAAAAGAGGTTTTTTTAAATATTTAAGTAATTAATTTAAATTAGTTAAAGCTTAAAATTAGTAAAGATTTTATAAAAATTTTAAATTTTTTTTTTATCTTTTTTACTTAATTATAAAAAAATTAAAAATAAAATAACGTTCTAGAATTTATATTATAACGTATAGTTTTACACTATTTATCATTTCTTTAGAGCTAATATAAGTTACTATAAGATTATCGTAAGTTTTATACTAACTAGCTTTTTATATTAAATTATTAATACTAAAATATATAAAACTACTTTTTCTCTAAACAAAAAAAAAAAAAAACAAAAAAAAAAAAAAAAAAAAAAAAAAAAAAAAAAAAAAAAAAAAAAAAAAAAAAAAAAAAAAAAAAAAAAAAAAGAAAAAAAAAACAAAAAAAAACAAAAAAAAAAAAAAAAAAAAAAAAACTCATGAAAAATAAATTTATAGTAATACTAA
The DNA here is from genome assembly GCA_009828645.1 of Calcarisporium arbuscula. Classification (NCBI taxonomy): domain Eukaryota; kingdom Fungi; phylum Ascomycota; class Sordariomycetes; order Hypocreales; family Calcarisporiaceae; genus Calcarisporium; species Calcarisporium arbuscula. The sequence goes on from WBSA01000052.1 coordinate 585, forward strand.
AGTAAAAATATTATAGAATTATAGAACAAGAGGAACTTCTTAATTTATATAGCTTATTTTTATTTAAATAAGTAAAGAGTTTTAATACTTTTTAAGATTTTTTATAAAAATTTATAATTAATTTTATAAAGTACTTTAGATTTTTATTAATTATTTTAAAATTCAAATATTCTTATATTACAATTACTTTCATTTTTATATATTTTAATTTTTTTATTATTAATTATAGTTTACTATATTACTTGTCTTATTATTTAATTAAAGGCTCTAGCTAGCTGCTTTAATTTACTAGCTGCTTAAAAAAGGCCTTATTTAATCATCTTTAGTAATAGTAGATCTTATATCTATATAATTATTACTATAGGCTAATTATTAGATTAGTACCTACTTCTCTATTATTTTCTATATAGTTTTAAAACTAGATAATATAGCTAATTAAGGTAGAGATCTAGTAAAAGAGTTCTTATTTTTATATAAAGAGTTTAAGTTAAAGTTATTTAAATATATTAATAATTACTTTAAGAGCTTAGTTTAAGTAGTGTAAAGTATTATTACTAATTTATATAATTTCTTATCTCTTTTTATTAATTAATAGAAAATATTACTTTTATAAAAATAGCTAATTTTATAACTTAATTATAAATAAATATATAGCTCTAAAGTAAATACCTTATATATTTATTATAATTTTAATAAAGGCCTTTATTTAATATTTAATATAATTTTTAAAGTTAAGATATATAATTTTTTAATTAAGCCTTTTTATAAGAATTACTTTAAAAAAAGTAACTAGACTTTTAAAGTTCTATTTATATATTACTAAGTTAAATATATTAAAGAGCTAGGTAGTAGGCTCTAGTAAAGTATATAAAGTATACTTTTTTATATTTAAAGGTTATTTTAATTCTAATAGCTTATTAAAATAATATCTTTTATATAACTTTAGTTAAGCTTTAATCATTCTCTATAACTATATCTAACTATAAGAATATTATATTATTTATAAAATTAATAATAACTATACTTTTCTACTTCCTCTAAGAATTTATAAAAACTAAAAATAAAAAAATAAATAAGATAGAGAATAATAAAGACCTTTATAAGATATTTACTTTAATATAGAAAGCCTTAGTAAAGACTCCCTTAATTTAGAGATATATTATTTATAGTTAAGATAAAAGTAGAGAAGATTAGAAGCTATAATAATAGTTTTTATAAGAAGAAGCTTATTTAATAAATATTTATAATTAATTAAATTAAAAACTTATATAAAATTAAATTATAAAAATAAAACTAGATTATTATAATCTTAGACTATATATATTATCTTAATTATTAATATAATTACTAATTTTATATAATATTTTTATTAATTCTTTATTTAGCTTTCTAAAAAGAGTTAATATTCTTTTATATAAATTATAAAGTAAGTAATAAGAATTATTTTAATTAATTTACTTAAAATATAAAAAAGAGAGATAAAATATTAAGCTTTTATTTTATATTTTTTTTAAAAGTTTTCTTTAATTTAAAGATAATTATAATATTTATATATTAATACTAAATTAAGAATATTTAAACTTTAAGCTAATTATTACTATTTTATTATAGCTTTATAAAAGCTATAGTTATATACTTTAAAGAACTCTACTAAAATTATATTAAAATTTATAAATTTTTATAATTAAATATTAGTAAAAGTAATATAGATATTATTTATAGTAATTACTTAAGTAATAAGTACTAGTTTATTCTCTAATTAAAGATAAAATAGGAGTAGGGGTATATTATTAATATCTTTTACTAGAGGTAAGAAGAAATATTAAGTAAAAATATTAGCTTTCTCTTTAAAAGTTCTAGTAAGAGAGGAGCTACCTTAATTTAATAATAAGACTTATAGTAATTTTAATATAATATTACTATATTATTTAGCTTAGTACTTAAAGGTTTAGAACTTTTTAAAATTATTAATAATATTTATTATATATTTATAGTAAATAATCTATATACCTTAGTTATATATTAGTTTTAGTATATCTTTATATTAAAAAGATTTTACTAGTTTATTATTATTTTTATATATAAATAATATTATTTAGTTAATTTAAATTTATAATAATATTAATTATATTATAATTCTATTATAAGTTCTTAGTAATTATATTATACTTTTAATATTATATAATATAAAATATTATTAAAAGTAGTTTTTTATTTATTTAGTTAATAGCTTTATTAAGTTTATTTTCTATTTTAATTAAGAGAGTTATTTAAATATATTCTAGCTAGTTTTTTAATCTTTTTATAATTAAAAATATATTATTATAAAAGTATTAGCCTAGTTTAAGCTATTATATTAAAATTTATATAAATATATTATAAAATATAATTAAAATTATTAAAGTTATAATTAGTACTTATATATTAAATTATTAATTTTAAAGTACTTTATATAAGATTTAATATATTATAATAATTATTATAATAAAAGTAGGTAATTATCTTATAAAAGGTAGTAAATTTAAGTTAGAGTTATTATATTATCTAGAGGAAAGTAGTATTATTAAGTAAAATATAGTTAGAGAGATCTTATAAAGAGTAATATAAGTTAAAATTATTAATAAAAAAGAGAGGAAACTTTAGAGTAAATTTATATAAAATTTATATTAAGTTAGTCTCTATTTCTCTACTTAAAGGATTATAAGCTATTATAATTTAGATTTATTAATATAAAAAAGTTATTATATACTAGTCTATTTTTATATTATATATTTATATTATAAACTTATTATTAGAAGGTATAGGTCTGAGGCATAGACTAGGGAGTCTAGGGTAGACACCTTCCGCAAGGCAGGGAATATGCGCTGTAACTAGCTCACAGGTTGGGTAAGGGAAATCCCTCTTATAAAGGAATAAATAACCTTATATAGGTAAAAAATCCTTATAAAGAGAGATAAAATACAAGATATAAAGATATTAGGGAACCACAGGGGACTAATCTTATTCTAGTAATAGGTATAGAATAGAAAAGTGAGTGTATTAAAGTTGTTATCTAAAACTATCCTAAGGGAAATAGGGCTCTATTTATACCTATCTAACCCTTATTACAGCTGGGTTATGCCCGCTGGAAGCTTCGGGTTATAGTGGATATCTTATGCTGATATATTTGCCACAGTGGGTTATATAGGTCATATGACCACTATAGGATCCTTGCCACAGTGGAGCTTACAGGGGTCAGTGCCCGCTGGAAGCTTCTGATCACAGCAGTCAAACCACTATACTGGGTGCCTAAGGTTTAACACTTATATTACTTATATATATATAATATAGCTTACTTTTTAATATAAATTAAATAATATAATATTATCTCTAGGTATATAGATTTCTATATTTTATATTTTAATAAAGCTTTAGAAGTATAATTATATTATATCTAGTTTAGGAGAAAAAGTACTAGCTTAGTAAGATTTAGCTTATTATTTATATTTTAATATATTATTTTTATAATTAAGAGTTTAATATAAAGAATTTAATTATTATTTAAGACTTATATACTCTTAATATAAATATAATATAAGCTCTTTTTTAAAAAGAGAGAATATAAATAAGAGATATAAGCTACTAAGAGAGTATTTTTTATAAAGAGACTCTTATATTATAAGTAGAAGAGTCTAAGTTAGTTATAAAGTATTTCCTATAGTTCTTTAGCTTTAAGAAATATTATTATTTAAGTTCTATATATATTAATAAGAATATATAAAGTAGCTTATTTTTATATTTTAATAATAGTAAGCTCTTATAAAGTAAGATTAGTCTTATATTAAATATAGGCCTTTATAAAAAAAGTAGCTTAATTCTTTATTATTATTAATAATTAAGTAATTACTATCTCTCTCTTAGCTCTCTTCTAGATATATATTATATTATATTATTTATATTATAGCTATATAATATAATATTTTATAATATAACTATATTAAAAGTATTAATAATATTATCTAAATTAAAGGCTCTTATTATAAGGCTTATAATTAAATACCTTATATATTAAAATTAGCTTTTTATTATATAATAAGTTAGCCTTTTTAATAATTAAGAGATAGATAATTAAAGTAGAATATATATTAACTTTAAGTTAGTTTCATATTTTCTTTACTTTAGTAGTAGATATTTAATTTACTATATTTATTTTTAAGAGGAAAGTATTAATATTATTTAGGATATTTTTTAACTAGATCTTTTTTATAAATATTATAAAAAAAGATTAAGAAATAGTTATACTTTTAAAAAAAGCTTAGATTATTTACTTATTATTTAAAAACTTAGCTATAGCTATTATAATAAAGACTAAAACTATATCTCTACTAAGTAAGTAGTAAATTATAATTATATTAAATTTACTTTAAGTAATATTTATTACTTAAATAACTTCTTAATATAATCTATTTTTAATATTAGCTAGAGTATCTCTAGTTTAAATAGTTATTTTATATTTAATTTAGAGTTAATTTAATTTTAAATAAAGTTTAAGAAAGGGGGAGTTTATAAGAGAGAATATTACTATTACTATTATATAACTTTAAGGCTATCCTAGGGGCACTTTAGGAGTACTAGTAAGTTAAAGGGTCTTACTTATTATAATAGTAATTATATTAATTATCTAGTTCTTAATATAGGTCTTTATCTTTATATTTAGAGTAGGTTTATTATATATTTATAATATATTAAGCTCTAAGAGCTAGAGGGCTATAGCCTAAAGGCCTAGGATTAATAATAAGGAAGTAAGGCTAGTAATTTTATTATAAATTTTAAGTTCTTAAGGGTTAGTAAGGGGGTAGTCTACTTTTACTATAATATTAATATAAGTATAATTTATATAATATATTTATATATTTTATAAGTTATAGTAGCTATATTCTAGGCTATAGTACCTAGAATTAATATTTATTAGCTTAGTACTTATACTAGTAGCTTAGGGCTAATATATTATTATATTTAAGGTAAGTTAGGCCTAAGGATTTTAAAAATAATATTAGATTTTATTTTAGGGATTAATTTAGCTAAGGGCAGGCTTACTTTCTCTATTATAAAGATTATAAGAAAAGAAATAAGAAAGTAAATATAAAAGAATTTATTATTATTATAATAAGTTTAATATTATTATTATAATAATAATAATAATAATAATAATAATAATAATAATAATAATAATAATAATAATAATAATAATAATAATAATAATACTTTATAGTAAGCTTATTATAAATTAAATATAGTTTTATTTTAATTTATTAATATATTAATTTAATATATTATTATCTTATTTTAGTTTTAATAATTAATATATTTAGTTTTTTATAGAAATAATTTCTAATATTAAATAGAATTATTATATATATTAATTAATAAAGATAAATATATTAAATAATAAATATTTAGTAATATATTTATAATATATTTATTTTAATTCTCTTATCTTATTCTTATCTTATTATTTTATAACTTAATTCTTATCTCTTCTTTCTTTCTAGCTTAACTTATATATTTTATTACTATCTAGCTCTACAATACTTATATTAGTCCCTAACTATAGTAATTATAAATCTATCTCTACTAATAATATAGTAGTTTTATACTTATTATATCTATTTTCTAAATTAAATATAATATAACCTTAAATTATATTAATAATATAATTCTAGAGACTAAATCTCTTAAAAAAGAACTAAAATTATATATATTTATAATTAAGAGTAAATCTTAAACTATTATCATAGTAATATTATTATAATAGTAATTTCTTCTTATTATTAAAATAAACCTTTGATTTTAAAATTAAAAAGAATAAAGTTTATTTTATAATTCTAAATTTAACTATATTTATATAAAATTTCTAGTATAAGTTATATAATAATAGAGTTTTTATTTAATTTTTAAAAATATTTTTTTTCTTTAATTATAATCATATAATGATCTAGTACTTAGTATACTCTATTTAAAGCTAGAGTTATAATTTTAAATTCTACTAGTAATATACTTCTAAGAGTTAGGTCTCTTTAAAAAGAAGTTTAAAGCTAGAGGTTCTAAATAGATTATATCTATAGTATTACTATAATAGGAATATCTCTCTACTGTAAAAGAGAGACCTTACTATAGAGATAAGTAAGTAATCTAGCCTATAACTTAAAAATCTAGCTCTATTTACTAGAAATAGAATTAGTAGAACTTAGAGTTATAAATATAAGATAAGTAGAGAATATAGAGATAGATAAATTAAGCTTAATTAACTTTAGTAAATATATTTACTTTAATATTAACTAGAGACTTATATATAGAATTTATATAATTAAAAAATAATAGTAATAGATTATATTAAGTAAATTATAGTAAAATATATAGTTTAGAATAAGTTAAATTAGATATAGTATAAGAGTTTTTCTTTAGTTTCTAGAGATATAGTTTTTTCTTTATTATTATAGATAGAAGCTTTTCTTATCTTATTTACCTTAAAACTATCAAGATATTATTAATAATAATATGAGTTTTTCTTTTAAATATTTTATATAAATATATTATATACTCTCTTTAAAGAAGATTTATAATAATAAAATATTTAATATACTACTTATTTTTTTTCTTTAACTTATTAATTTATAATTATTTACTTATTAATTAACTATTTAATTAATATAAATAAAAAGAAAAATAAGTTTTTAATATATTAAATTTAGATTTATTATATATTATAACTTTATATTTAATATTTTCTATAATATTTTCTTTATTTCAATAAGTAAATAAGAAATCAAGTTAATTTTTATTTAACTACTTTAGGAAGTAACCTATCTTCAATCCATAAGAAGTAGTCTTTTCAAATACATAGCATAATAACGAATTATCTAAGAGATTTTATTATTCGCCTTGGTTCTGGCTCATCTTCATACATTTGGCTATCTTCGCTAGATCGACACAACCAAGAAGACCTTGACTCGCGGGCCTTTATTAAGTCTTGTTGGCGAGGGTAATTGAATGCCAGCAAAGGGGGGGGGGGGGGAATAAGTACAAGAACGAAAGTTGACTAAACTCCGCCTCTACGGTGTATGAGTCATCGATCTTCGTCTCGTGTGCTTCGGATTTATCATCAGAGCATTTCGAACTCCAACTGCTCAGTGACCGACGCAATGGCTGCGGTACCGTATAACCCACAGGATCCTCAAGACGTCGGTCGCGTATTGGGAGCACTAGAACTTGCTAGAAAATATAACAAGCGTGGGGGATTCTCTGTCAAAAAGACGACATTTAATATTGGAAAATCCTCGAGCGCCACTAAAGTAGACTCATGGCGGATGCAAGACTGGGACTATAAGAGGCAGGATCTCCCTATCTACGCTCGTGGTCTCTTCACAACACGCACAAACGCAAATGAAAACGAGATCATTGTTCGAGGCTATGACAAATTTTTCAACGTTGACGAGGTACCCAATACCAAGTGGGCAAATATTTTTGCACTAACAAAACCTCCTTACGAGCTGACTCTGAAGGAAAACGGCTGCATCGTCTTCGTTGCAGGATTGGAGGACGGGACCCTTCTGGTCTGTAGTAAGCACTCCACTGGTGACCGATCTGATGTTCAGGTCAGCCACGCAAGCGCGGCTGAAGAGCGTCTTGGGCGCCAATTGTCTGCTATCGGCAGGACAAAAGTTGATCTCGCTCGAGAATTGCGTCAGCGCAATGCCACTGCCGTCGCAGAGCTCTGTGATGATGCTTTCGAAGAACATATCCTTGCCTACACATCAAACAATGCCGGCCTTTATCTTCACGGCATCAACTTGAATGTTTCTAGTTTCACCACTTATCCCAGTTCATTAGTACAAGAGTTCGCAGACTCTTGGGGTTTTAAGAGAACAGGCTTGATAGTCATGAACAATATCCATGAAGTCAAAATCTTCTTAGAAGAAGTGGCACAGACTGGAGCCTATGATGGCCGTGATATCGAGGGTTTTGTAATCCGCTGCAAAATCGCAAATGATCCGACACTGTCACTATATCGTGATTGGTTCTTCAAATACAAGTTTGAAGAGCCTTATCTTATGTATAGGCAATGGCGAGAATGCACGAAAGCCCTCATCACGGGGAAGCAGCCAAAGTATAAGAAGCATGTAATGATAACGGAGCAGTATCTGCAGTATGCCCGACAGCGCCTAGTTGCAGACCCTGGTCTTGGAAGACTGTATAGCCAAAACCACGGAATTATTGCCCTCCGCAATGATTTCCTAAGTTTCAAAAAGTTGGATGGAGCGGATGCTGCTAACTTGGATCATCAAGATCTGTTGGTTTTGCCAGATGTCATGAAGGGGGTTATTTTGTGTCCTGTAGCCACTATTGGATGTGGGAAAACAACCGTTGCTCTGGCATTAGTTGACATTTTTGGATGGGGCCATGTCCAAAATGATGATATCTTGGGGAAAGGTCGCCCCCCGCGATTTACAAGCGCTGTCCTAGGTGAACTTAACGACCACCCCGTCGTATTTGCGGACCGCAATAATGCTCAAAGGCATGAGAGAAAGCAATTGTTAGCCGACGTGAAGCGTCAAGATCCCTCTATCAAGGTCGTTTGTCTCAACTTTCGCCATGACCAAGACTCCATGCACGACATCCGGCGTGTCACCCGTGAGAGAGTTCTAGGACGGGGCGATAACCACCAGACTATACATGCTGCAAGCGATAGAAACAAGTACATATCAGTCATGGAAGGGTTTTATAGCCGATTCGAGGCATGCAACCCCCATTCACACCCTGACATTGGCTTTGATGTCATCATTAATTTGGACCCTACTGCAAGCAGTCGCTGGAATCTCGAGACAACAATCCAGACGCTGCATCAAAATTTTCCAAAATTAGTTCCAGAAATGCCTTCTGCAGAGAAACTAAATGCTGCTATTGATAGCGCGCTGAGTTACCAGCCGCAGGCTCAGCATGACATTGCCGACCGCAGGAACATGCGCAAAAAAGGCGAGCCTCAGCAACTCAAATCGAAGAGGACAAAAGGACGGCTCGAGTATATGTCTGTCGATCTACGGAGCCAAGATGTGAATGAAGTTCTAGAACAGGCTTTTGGTGCATGTGAAGCTCAAGCATCCGGGTTTTACCAGCAGCTGAAGGAGACAAGACGCCTGCAGGACAAGTTTCACGTCACCCTCATGCATCGGGCAACTTCAAAAGAAAATCCTGAGCTATGGAGACGATATACGCAACTTCACGAGACTAATGGCAACAGTGACGCAAAGCTAGGCGACTGCGATTTGATATTTGAACGTGCAAGTAGTCGCTATTCCAAGTTTCCGCCCTCCTTGCTAATTGCTTTTAGGTTGTTTTTGACGACCGTATCATGGCAATCGTCGTCCGCCTTCTCAGTGAACAAAGTCAGTGGCAGTGTGCCAATCGGGTTGCACATGTGACCATCGGAACTCGTGACGAGGGGGTCAAGCCAAAGGAGAGCAACTCTTTATTAGAGCAGTGGTTGGCAACCGGTATGTCTGCAGAAAACAAAATAGAGGAGGTTGTGTTTGAGGAGAAGCCAATTATTCGGGGGGAGATAAGAGGGGTGCTTTCTAGCTAAATATATATTGAATGAGAAAAGTATTATATAATCAGATTATATATACTTAACTTAAAATATTAGTATAGCTAACTATAAATATATCTACACACTTTAGATAAAGCTCCTATAATTAACTTATGTTTTATATAATATAATAAAGTATCTATTCTTAATATTACTACAAGTATTATAGACTTGAGCTTTAGCTTAGGTTATCCTTAGAATAGGGAGCTTAAGTATAGACTATAATTAGCTATAGTAAGAAGGAAACTTCTTCCCCTTATTTAGAGAGAATCTTCTTCTTTAAGTATATTAATATAAGAATTAACACCTACTTATAATATACCCTAGGGCTAGTTTATTATAATAAGAATAAGTAATAGAATAGAACTATATAAATTAGTTAGTAACTAAAATATAAATATAAAATCTTCATTTTCTTAAAAAATAATAATAATAATAATAATATAACTATTAGTATTTTTATAATATTAACTATAATAACTACTATTTAGTATTTTTTAAAAAACTTAAATTACTTCAAGTAAAGAAATTTCTTTAAGTATTAGTTATTAAATAATATTATTACTTATTTACTTTTATTTAGTTCTAAGTTTCTTTATATAAAATATCTATTATAATAAAAAAAGAGATATACTTTATAAGTAATAAATTAGTTAGTGAGATAGAGGATGAGACTCGCTCTTAGAGATAGCGGTTTTAGTTACGTGAATTCCCGAGCGTTGATATAAGTGGTGATACTATAATAGCTAGAATAGCATACTCTTCTTTATTATTATTATTATTTCTTAAAATTAACTATTTAATACCTCTTTATTAAGTATATTATTATAATAACCTATTTAATTAAATAAAAACACATATTATTACATTAATTAGAACTATTAATAGTCCCCTTATCGCGACTTACAAGTCTGCGACTCTCATGATCCTACGAGTACGATATCCCATTGGGCCTGCCTGGTGGTTGGGTTGTGTGTGTGTTCCCTCTATCTCATTAGTTACTAAATAAAAAGATTTACTAATATTATATCTTATATAAACTTAATATAATAAACTAGCTCTAGAGTATATTATAGATAGATATTGATTCTTTTATTAATATACTTTAAAAAGAAAATTCTTTAAATAAAGAGAGTAAGGTTTCCTTTTTACTATAGCTAAGTATAGTTTATACTTAAGCTCCTTATTCTAAAGATAACTTAAGTTAAAGCTTTAGTTTATAATACTTAAGTATTATATATATTTCCTTAGTTAATTATACTATTTAAATTCTTTATTAAAATAAGAAATAAAATCTAGTATAATATTAATATATTACTACTATAATTAATACTAAAATAGAGAAAATATATATATAACTTAATTACTAGATAAATTTAATAGAATACTATACTTTATAGAAATTTAAAACTTATAGATTTATTAATTAAACTATAAGAACTATTAATAGTTTTAATTAATATAATAATATATATTTTCATTGAATCAAATAGATTATTATAATAATATACTTATATTAAGTTCTATAAATTTATATAACTAGAGATTATTATCCCCTGGAAGCAAGTCTTATTCTCTATCTTGATACTTATCTATAATAACTCTAATGTTAGTTTATTATAAATTCTAAGTAAAGAAAATTATTAAAATAATTAGTTACTTTATATTAATAGAAGCTATAGAAAATATATTTATTAATTTTAATAATATAATAAGTATAATTATAGTAAAAGACTATATTATAAAAAGTAATAAAATAACTAAAGTAACTTTAAATTATGAAATAATACTTTAAATTTTTTAAAAAAATACTTAAAGAATAATAATATATTAAAGAAAAGTATATATTTAAATATAAAATATATAAAAATTAGCTTATAAATAATTATAATATCTATATTTTATTAATAATTTATTAATTTATAATGTAAAGTAATAAGTTTAAGAAATAAAATCTATAGATTTCTTAAATATATAATTCTTTATTATTAAATTGATAATATTATTATATAATATAATATTACTTCTAATTTAATAGTAATAAAATATAATAATAAGAAAAACTTAAATATAACTCTTTTATAATTAATAAAATTACTATTTTAATAAAAATTAAATATATTAGCTTTTTATATTTTCTTTTTTCATATACTTTTTCTTTTAAAGTAATAATAAATATACTTAGTAAATATTTAAAAAATATATATAATAAGCTTATGAAATATGCTAAAGATATTAGATTTAGAAATAGATTATTACTAAGAAGTAAAAGTTAGTAAGCTAGATAACTAGAAACTTATAGTAAGCTTATAATATATATATAGTAATCTCCTTACTATCTTACTATCTTACTATCTCTTAATTATTATATAAATTAATTCTTATCTTTCTATTACTATTATATATACTTATTTTTTAAAACTACTTAACTAGAAATTCTTACCTTAGGTATATATAGTCTAATTATTTAGTTTAGTTTCTAATAAAAGAATACTTTATTTATATATTTAGTTCTATTATAAACTCGAGCTTTAGCTCAGGTTATCCTTAGAGTAGGGAGCTTAAGTATAGACTATACTTAGCTATAGTAAAGGGGGAATTTATTTTCTATTATCTTAAAGAATCTTCTTCTTTAAGTATATTAATATAAGAATTAATATCTATCTATAATATACTCTAGAGCTAGTTTATTATAAGTTCTAAGAAATAGATATATTTATAATTTCTATTAAATATTAATATATAAATAATAGTAAGATTTATATTTATATAATAAGTAATAAAGTAATAAATTTTATAAAAGTAAAGATAATTAAGTTTATAAAAGATTTAGCTATTTATATATTAAAAATCTTATATTTAATATAATTAATATAAATATTAAGTTTAAAATTATAATTTCTTTTATAGTTTTATTACTTATAAAAATATTTTATAAATTTTTCTATAAATTACTATTCTTATAATCTAATCTTATATAATTAATTATTAGTAGAAGATATAGATTAAGAAGTCTAGAGTAGATATCTTCTATAATATAGAGAATATATACTATAACTAGCTTATAGATTATATAAAGAAAATCCCTTTAATAAAGAAATAAATAACCTTATAAAGACAAGAAATCTTTATAAAGAAAAATAAAATATAAGATATAAGAATATTAAGGAATTATAGAGAACTAATCTTATTCTAGTAATAGATATAGAATAGAAAAGTAAGTATATTAAAGTTATTATTCTAAAAATTATCCTAAGGGAAATAGAGCTCTATTTATATCTATCTAACTCTTATAATAGTAAGTTATACTTACTAGAAGCTTTAGGTTATAGTAGATATCTTATACTAATATATTTTACTATAGTGAGTTATATAGATTATATAACTACTATAGAATTCTTGCCACAGTGGAGCTTATAGGAATCAGTGCCCGCTAGGAGCTTCTAATCACAGTAGTTAAACTACTATACTAGGTGCCTAAGGTTTAATAATTATAATTTTAATAATTTATAAACTTTTAAAATTTATAAATCTAGTTATTAGTAATTTTATAAATTTATACTATAAGTTTATAATAAATTTAATATTAAAGATATTTTTAAGTTTTTATAAAAAAGTTATTTTTAATTAATTTAAAGTTTAATTAAGCTCTTATTATATCTTTTTTATTAGAAGTAATAATATAGAGATATATACTAGAGATTCTAGAGTAAATAACTTCTATAAGATAAAGAAATATTAAAGAACTTTAAGAGACTAATCTTATTTTAATAGAAGATATAGAATTTTTAGAATATACTATCTAGAGATATAAACTAGAGAGTTTAAAGTAGATATCTTCTATAAGGTAGAGAATATATACTATAACTAGCTTACAAGTTAGATATAGGAAATCTCTTTTAAAAATAAATTAAAGTCTTATAAAGTAAAATTTTTAATAAATAAAGATAAGATATAAGATGTAGAGATATTAGAGAATAATAGAGAACTAATTTTAGTACTAATAGTAAGCTAGTTTATTATAGTAAAAGCTATAAGATTTAAATTACTTCTATTTATTTCTATTACTTTCCTTAGCTATAATTAAGTATTTCTAGTTCTTTCTAACTTAATTATAAGCTTACTAAAGATTACTAATACTTACTAGAGCTTATAGATAAAATAGAACTAGATAGAATTCCTTAGAATTAAGAAAAGAAAGTTTATAAAAGAAAATCTATTTCCTTAGAATAGTTTTTAGTTTAATAACTTTAATATACTTACTTTTCTATTCTATATCTATATCAGGGGCCAAATAGGCTAATTAGGCCACAGGTACCTGAGGTAGGGATTTCTAGTTAAGTAACCTTAAAAATATAGAGATATATAGTTATAGTAAGAGAATAAGAACCAATTTATATAATAATTAAGTAGTAGTAAGATAGTAAGGAGGTTATTATATATATATTATAAGTCTACTGCAAGTTCCTAGTTACCTAGCTTACTAACTTTCACTTATTAGTAATAACTTATTTTCTAAATTTAATAATTTATTACTAAAATAAGATTAGTTCTCTATAGTTTCTTAATATTCTTATATCTTATATTTTATCTCTCTTTATAAGAAATTTTACTTTTATAAGGTTATTTATTCTCTTATAAGAGAGATTTCCCTTACTTAATCTATAAGCTAGTTATAGTATATATTTCTTACCTTGTGGAAGGTATTTACTCTAGACTCCCTAGTTTATATCTTAGATCTATATCTTCTAATGATATCTATACAAGATAAATTATTAATAAAATGAAATAAATAGAAATATTTTTATTCTTAAAATAGGATAGATTTTCTACTGAAGATTAAATAGTAAATGGCTAGAGTAATTAGCTATATAATAGTTCCTATAAATATATCCTAATTCAACAGTCCCAAAGCTTCAAGTCGACCCCTTTTCGATAAAACTCGTCCTAGCCCCTGGTGAACCTCGGCCTGGAAGGGCTCGAATGGTATCCTTTCCCCGTCGATGCTTATAAATCCATGTATCTGGTCCCGAGGAATTATACGATAGGCAGATATTTTTTTATAAGATACATGAGGATTGTCAAAAAACTTTGTAGACTCAGCTGCGACGAGGGTTTTGGCAGCTGTTATAGGTGGTAGGTCCCCATTAATCATAACCAAGTCCATACATCCATCAGATGCGAGGGCAGCTGGAAAGAAATTGATGTCTGGTGCCATAAAGGCCATCTGTCAACATGATTAGCTGAAGTCCTAACACGATCAGTGAGTGCATGTATGAACTTGCATTGCCGCAGTAGAAATTGCCAATATTGTTATATGAAATCAACTCCCACCCATTAGGCAAATCATCGCCAATGGTCCCATATCTCAATGGCGGTAGTGCCTCGCTCTCCAAGGACTGCTCTTGTCTACGCGAGTTATCCATATTCGAGGTGGCGCCGCTGACATGACGTTTGTAGTGCGCTTTGACCTCATCTTTCTCACATTCCACCTTGACTGCTAAATCAAATGGATAGCATCGCTGACGGAATACTCTCATAAGAACACCTACATCAAACCGGGCACTACCCATCCATCGAAGATGTTCGGTTGCAAGGTCACTCTCTGCAATGATACCCAGAGCTTGAGAAAGAAAAGAGATGACGCGACGCTTCCCTTGGGTAATAGACACAAGGTCTAGTGGTGTTACAATACCTTTAATAATAGTCAATGCTGCAATCGAAGCTCTATGTGAGCCAGACAAATTGCAGGCCATTGCATTACCAGAACCACAAGGAATATGGCTCACCGCGATGCTATGGAGCGCCCTTTGTGCATCGGGTCGTTTCGCCAATCCATTGAAAATTTCATGTGGTGTCCCATCACCAGAGCAGGCTATAATGGTGTCGTACTTCTCGATGTCGACATGTTTAGCCAACTCCTCAGCTTCACCCCCTCTCTGCAGGGTCACTACATCTAGGACTGTCCGTGCAGCCTCTAGTAATGGTTTCACTTCGTTGTTCCACTTGCGTACAGCATTGCCTGGCCCCGAATGGGGATTAATAAGGACGAGAGCTTTTTTGCATACCTGCGCTTCGCCATATGCCCGAGATAGAAGCGTCGCAGTGAAGACTTCCGGGGACAAGTGTCTCGAAGTAGTAGCAATGCTTGAGGTGGACAGAGTTAACGCCAAGGTCTCGTGTCTTAGTGAGGACTTTGAAGAAGGCAAGGCGTAGTCTATCAGAAGTTTGTCGGCCGAGATTGCGGCCCAGAGTATATTGTATAGCGGAATGCACTGCTTTGCTGGTGTATCTTGATCCACATGGCCTGATTAGCGCCCTGCGAGAGCTAATTCATACCTACCCTCTGAATCTTACCCAAGTTCAAAGGCAGGCATCTGGACCTTTGTGATTTTCTAGACGATGAATCTTCTGGGCAGTGAGCAGATGTTTCCTTATTCTTAACACAGGAACAAATCAACGTACCATAACACAGCAAGTCTCTCTCTCCGATGACCACTATCTTCTCGTCGGCTAGCGCTAGACGAGGAATGATAGCCTGGTCCATTCCGCAGTCTCCTTCCTTGGTTCACCAAGCCAATACATCAGCGTTTAGAGGCAAAGGCAGAGCGCAATTAAGTATTCACCAGTGAAACAGAAGATTAGTCATTATTACATGTAAGCTAAATACAGAATACATGGCAGTTATTACAGTGGATGTGCGAAAGTTACAACTGCAGCGGGACCGATATCAACTAGCCGCCCCCCCTTTAACTACATGTTTCAGATGTTAATTATATAGATAATTAAATTCAGATAAGTTAATAAGCTATATAAAAACCTTAGAAATCTAATTTCTTAAATATATATTAATATCTAGTATACTTGCTATTAGTTCAAGAATTATAATTAAGACTTTATAATATTACTCTTAAAATTAAATATATATCTATAAGTACTAGCTAAGTTTAGAAGATATATAGCTAATTATATAATATTCTAAATATAAAATTATATATTTAAACTTAGTTAATACTAGATTTTATAATATAATATATTTACTTAACTTTAATTATTCTTAAAGAAAATAAGTATATAATACTTTTACTTTAACTATTAAATTCTATTAAATAACAATAGTTATATTACTTTTATTAATATACTTATAATATAATTATTTAGTAAATTAAATAATTAGATAATTAATAAAAAAATAAACTTTGTAATTTAAAAATTCAAAGCTTTTTTTCTTTTAAATAATCTTTTAATAAAATTATATAATATATAAATTATATAATAAGAAAATATAAATACTAAGAGATTAATTATAAAGATTATTACTTATAATTAGTTTAAATTTAAAAGAAGCTAAATTATAAGATTAATATTAAGCTAATTTACTTCAATATTTAATAATAATATTTACTAAACAAAAGATATCTAGTATAATAGTTCTAGCTATAATTACTGCAGCTAATATAGTTTAGTAAGCTTAGTTTACTATAGCCTAGTACCTAAGATTACTATAATCTAAGTACTATAAATAGCTAAGCTTACTATAAGCTAGTACTATAAGTAATTTAACTTACTATAGCAAGAGCTATAGAGTTAAACTTATCTCTACTACTCTCCTTAGCTACTTGTTTATATAAAACTCTCTAATGTATTACTATAAGATAGCTACTAATTTACAAATATAATATTATTATATTTCCTACTACTAGCTTATCTCTTATATTATAAAAACTCTTTTAATATCTAATTATAATATAGTTCTTAATTTATTAACTTAAAGTTAAAATATCTTCTTTTTAATATATTAATATAAGCCCTTCTTTATATAATATTCTCTACTTATTATTATTATATAATTATTAACTTACTAATATAATATAAAATTCTCTTTATTTATTATTACTATTATCCTTAAAGTATATATAATATTATAATTTTATATTTACTAATTACTAACTTACTATTATAATAATATAATTATTATAAAGTAGAATCTATAATAAACTAGCTCTAGAGTATATTATAGATAGATATTAATTCTTATATTAATATACTTAAAGAAGAAGATTCTTTAAAATAGAGAGAGTAAATTCCCCCTTTACTATAGCTAAGCGTAGTCTATACTTAAGCTCCCTATTCCAAGGATAACTTAAGCTAAAGCTCGAGTCTATAATAGAATCTTAAGATAGATCTACTACTCTTATAACTTATTTTATAAGAGTTATCTTTACTATTACTTAACTTACTATAAGGTACTTACTATTTATTAATATTATATTACTTACTTTATTAATTAGAATATAGAGAGTAATATTCTCTTTTATTATTATAAAATTCTATATAAATATTAATATTCTTATTATTTTATTATTATCTTCTAATTAATTTACTATTATTTAGTTAAATTAAGTAAATATATATAATATTATATTTAAAATAAATTATATATTTTAATTACTAGTACCCCTTAAGCTTTATTAAATTTACTATAATTTATTATAAAGATCTCTCTTTTAATAAAGTAAGCTCCTCTAGCTAATTAAATATTAGATTATTATTAATATATTAATAAATTTTATTTTATATTATATAATAATTTGCTATTTTATAGCTTACTATTAATAAAAAAACCTTTATTACTTTATTAATAGGCCTTATTATAATTATTACTTTTTAATAATAATTTAAAGAGATTAATTATAAAAAGATTAATAATTTACTAGTCTTTAAAGTTATAAATTACTTATAAGCTCTTATTAAAGCTATTAGTTTTATTACTTATATCAATACTATATTATTACTATTTTACTACTAGTTTACTACTAACTTGTAGTATAGTAGTATTTTAGTAAAAATAAGGAAGAGCTAGAGATATTAAAGTAAGTTATATTTACTTAAGTACTTAAATATAATTAGAAGTAGTAGCTAAGTAGTTATAAAATTACTAGAGAGCTATTTATTATTTTTAATTTACTTTTAAAATAAAATAATATCTTAATTAATTAATATTATTTTACTAAGAGGTAATTATAGAGTAATTACTTTTAAAATTTAATTAATATAAAGTAACTTCTTAATTTAGCATTTTTAATTTAACTATTTTATATAATTTATAATATAATTACGAACTCTTTATAATCTTATTAATAATATATTAATTATATCTAGTTATAAGAGTTTTATTTTTCAAATTCTTTTATAAAATTATTATAATTAAGTTACTTAATTAAATATTTTCTTTATATAATATTAAGATAGAGAGAATATATATATAACTTAACTACTAGGTAGATTTAATAAAATACTATAATTTATAGAAGTTTAAGAGTTACTAATTTATTAATTATTATAAGAGAACTATTAATAGTTCTAGTTAATATAATAATATATATTTTTATTTAATTAAATAAGTTACTATTATAATATATTTAATAAAGAGATATTAAATAGTAAATTTTAAGAAATAATAACAATAATAAAGAAAAGTATATCTTTCTAGCTATTGTTATATTATTATCTATATTAAGTTTTATAAATTTATATAACTAGAGATTATTATCTCTAGAAGTAAGTCTTATTCTCTATCTTACTATTACTTTAATAAATTATAATATGTTTTATATTATACTTATTATTATTAGTAAAAAAGCAATCTTCTTATATTCTCTTAACTAGGATATTACTTTTATACTTTTATAATAATAGAATTAGAAATATACTATATATTTATAATTTTTTTAATAAATTTAATTTATTTATTAAGCTATATTTTCTAATAGCTTTAGTAATTTATATAATTCTAGATATTTTATAATTAATTTCTTATTAAAGTACTTAAAGTTAATATACTTAATTAATAGAAGTATAAGATTATTCTTTTTAATTTTATATTAATATATTGTTTATTATAATATATTAAATATAACTTCTTTATATTATAAAGTTATTATATAGTTATCTTAAGATATTTATATATCTTCTTTAACTTTACTTTAATTTTAATACTCTCTTTACTTATCTTAAGTAAGTAAATATAAATCTTTATAATAATATTACTAGTACTTTATTATAAGCTATATATATACTTATATTATATATTAGCTATATTTATATTAATTACTTATATTTATTTACTTAATTAAATTATAAATATAAAGAAAATGGGTTTAATTTAATTTATTTACTAAAGTATAAATATAAATCTATAATTTAATATAATACTTTTTAGAATTTTAAAATTATAATATATATAATCTAATAGTAACTTTACTAGGCCTTTACTTATAAGTACTTTCTAGATTATAATAAATAAGGAGTATTTAGTTAATTAGTTTATAATTACTAAAATTATATTATAATTATTTCTATAAATATCTTCTAGTAAAAATATTCTTATTATAAGTTTATTAATAACTCTAAAAAAGACTTCTTTAGTACTAGTAATATTACTAACTTATTATAAAGCTAAAACTATCTTACTTTATTTATCTAGTAACTATAATATATCTTAATATAACTCTTAATATTATATTTTATTTTATATTAATAGTAATTTTACTTAGTTTTTCTAAAGATCTTAAAAATTCCTTAGTAATTTATTATAAGTTTATTATATACTAGTTTTAGTACTTTTACTTATAAAGCTAATAGTATATATACTTTACTATTATATAATAATAAGCTATCTTTATAATAATATTATTTATTTTCTCTTATTTTATTATTTATAATAAGCTTACTAGAAGTATATAGTTACTTTATTCTTTTTTATATAAACTTATTAATTTATTAAAATATATTTATTTTCTCTTTTTAAATTAAGTTTAGCTTTATAGCTAACTTTTCTTAAGTTTACTAGAGCTTTATAATTATTAAATAAATATTAATTTTACTAATAATTTATTTATCTTTCTCTTCTCTTATTTACTTAGAATTACTTATTTTCTATTTAATTATAGTAAATTTACTAAGAAATAGTAAGAATAAACCTTATCTTACTTCTTTTTACTTAGTTATATTATAATAATCTAGTTTTTTTAATAGCTTATTTATAAAGTTTAAATCATTTAGTTTATAATATATTTTATATTTAAATTTATTAAATATATTTAATATATATACTTATTTATAAGTTAGCTATTACTTTATAGAGAGAGATATATAATTTAGGTAATTAATTTAAATTTAAATAATATAGTAGCTATATATTATATAATATCTCTAGGTTTAAATATCCTTCTAAATTATAAGTTATTTAATATTAAGTATATATAGAAATCAAGCTTTTTCTTTATAAGTATCTTTAATATATATATAACTAAATACTAGTAATCTCTTTATAATTATAATAGTACTATTAATAATATACTTTAAGATATTAGTTTTATTATAAACTAATAAGCTAAAGTTAAAATATACTAAAATATGTATTTTAATAAAAGTATACTTTAAGTTTTAAAACTTATTATTTTATAAGATTATAATTATAAGTATCTCTTTCTTTTACTTTTAAGTAAATTATTAAATAAGCTAGTATATATTATATAATTGAAGATAAATTTCTAATAAAATCTTATTAATTTAAGAAATATTAAAATATCTTTTATATTATAAAATATTAATTACTTTATAATAGCTTTAATATAATTTTACTACATCTATCAAGAGTTAAACTCACTAATTAAGCTATAGTTACTTAAAGTAAGGATTTCTAATCAAGTAGTCTTAAAAATATAAGAATATATAGTAGTAATAGAAATATAAGAAGTGACTTATATAATAATTAAGTAAAGTAAGATAATAAGGAGATTATTATATATATATTATAAGTTTACTATAAGTTCCTAGTTATCTAGCTTACTAACTTTTACTTCTTAGTAATAACTTATTTCTAAATTTAATAATATCTTAATTTCTATTAGTAATATTATAAATTCTAGAATAATTATTTTAAAACTTAATAATTTACATTTTATAAAGTTTATATATAACTTTATATTATATAATTTTTTAAAAATCTAGGAAGTATATTAACTATATATAATATATTTACTATTAAAGATTAAAAATATTACTTAAGTAAATAATATAAATAATATTAATAAGATCTTTAAATACTTTATTAATATATTTTTAAGAAGTAATTAATATATTAACTAAGCTCTTTAAATATTAAATTTAACTATTAGTTTATATAATCTCTAGATAGTTATAAAGAATTTATAGCTCTTTATTAATAAAATTATAAATAGATCTTTTAATAATTATTACTTTATCTAGTAATATAGTATTATAGAAAGTAACTTTCTTATACTTTATTATACTTTTATTATCTTAAATTTTAATTACTTTATTAAATTTTTTAAATTTTTTAATTAAGTTATATTAAATATTTTAAATGCTTATTATTATAAATTATAGCTTTACTTAGTCTTTATCTATTAATAAATATATAATTTAAACCTATTTATAGTAAATTCTAATCTCTAGCTATAAGTAATTGTTAAACCTTAGGCACCCAGTCTAGTGATTTGACTGCTGTGATTAGAAGCTTCTAGCGGGCACTGACCCCTGTAAGCTCCACTGTGGCAAGAATCCTATAGTGGTCATATGACCTATATAATCCACTGTGGCAAATATATCAGCACAAGATATCCACTATAACCCGAAGCTTCCAGCGGGCATAACCCACTGTAATAAGGGTCAGATAGGTATAAATAGAGCCCTATTTCCCTTAGGATAGTTTTATATAACAACTTCAATACACTCACTTTTCTATCCTATATCCTTTATTAGAATAAGATTAGTCCCCTGTGGTTCCCTGATATTCTTATATCTTGTATTTTATCTCTCTTTATAAGGTTATTTATTTCTTTATAAGAGGGATTTCCCTTACCCAACCTGTGAGCTAGTTACAGCGCACATTCCCTGCCTTGCAGAAGGTATCTACCCTAGACTTCCTAGTCTATGCCTCAGACCTATACCTTCTAATAGTAATATTAATTTATATATTATTTAATATAATTATAAGTAAATATTACTAAACTAATATCTTTTTATATTATATTTATTATTATTATATATTTTATAATTTAGCTTTATATATATAGACTTAATATATCTCTTAATATTATACTTATAATATCTAGTACTATTATAATATAGAGATATAAGAGCCTCTAAGAATATTAAGTTACTTTCCTCTTTTAGAGCTATAATAACCTTATTATTATAATAATATAATAATTAGTAATATTATAAAGATTATTATATCCTAGTCTTTATCTTTATTATATTATATATTAATAAGAGTAATAACTTAAGCTTCTCTAAAAGTAACTTTTATTTATAATATATTTATATAAAACTATTACTAAATCTCTAAGAAATTATTATTAATTATATACTTTTATAATACTAGTAGTAAGTATAAGATTATATAGAAATATAGTTCTTTTTCTTTATTTAATTTAAAAACTTAATTTTAATCTAAGTTTATTTTAAAAAGATTTTTTTAAAAAATTAATCTTTATTTTATTATTATCAGTGACTAATTAGGCTGTGGGTGCCTGAGGCAGGAATTTCTAGTCAGGCAGCCTCAAAAACGCGGGGGCGTATGACTATAGTAGAAGGACAAGGACTAACTTGTATAATAATCGAGCAGTAGTGAGATAGTAAGGAGGTCGTTGCGCATATACTGCGAGTCTGCTGCGAGTTCTTAGCTACCTAGCTTACTAACTTTCACTCCTTAGTAATAACTTGTTTTCTAAATCTAATAATTATATATATACTAGCTTTTACTTTACTACTAGCTTATAATTATATAAATCTTTTATTAATTTTTTAAGAAATATATATAATTTCTTAAAATTATCTCTAAAAGTAATTTCTTATAACTAGTTTTCTTTAAGATTTTTACTATAGGAGGCTTATTCTATATTACTTATTAACTTATATAGAGTTTACTTTATAGCTTAGCTATATTATAGAGCTCTAAAATATAGATTCTATACTTATATATATATCTTTCTATTCTTTCTTTATTAACTTCTCTTATAAGTAATTAAATCTCTTTTTACTACTTATAAGTAGTAAACTAAAGTTTTTCTCCTTTTATAATACTTAATTAATCTATTTATTTTAATACTTACTTTAATATAATAATTAAAACTTGTTAAAATAACTAGTATAATTAGCTTATTTATATTAAAAGATTTAATATATTATTGATATTTAAGAAGTATTATATTTGGAAATATAATTTAGTTTATATATTAATATAGAAGATAATTAATTAAAATAGTTTTAAAGCTTATTATATTTATAATAATATTCTCATTTTAAGAATTAAGCTCTTTATATATATAAAGACTAGCTATTTACTTAATATAAAATAAAACAGAGCTTAATATTATATTATTTATAATAATAATTAAAGATAGTAATATTTTAAAACTTATATTTAGTTTAATATACTTATATAAGTAATTTAACTTATTAAGAATATAAACTTAAATAATGAGAAATATTAAACTTAATAATCTTTATTAATATAAGTTATAGTATACTAGTTATATTTTAAATATAATTTAGTAAAACTAAAGGTATTATTATCAAGAGAGTTAAAGATATAAAATCAAAAATATAATAAAATTAATTACTTTATTTAAAGTAAATACCTTTACTTTCTATTTTAACAAGTAAGATAATTAGAGTAAGATACCTTAAATCTTAGCTTTCTTTATTTTATATAACTAAATAAATTTACTTAAAGTTTACTTTTAATATTTCTTTTAATATAATTAATAATAAGTAAGAAAGAAAGTCTCTATTTCTTTATAAATAATATATATTAATTAATAAGGTAATCTCTATTTAATAGCTAGATATTATTATAATTAATTTTAATAATTTAATAAAGACTATATAAGTAACTAATTCTTTGATATATAATAGTAACTTTATTAAATAATTTATTTAAATAACTTTATTTAATATAAATAAAAATATTATATAATTTTAAAATTCAATTTTAATATATTTTAATAATAGCTGAAGTTTTATATAGAAAAATTATTTATCATATTGAATATATTATATATAGATATTATGTATAAATTAAGTATATCTAAACTTGTTTTTATATATAGTATAAGATAGAGCTAGTAAATAATATATATATAATGGTTAGATATCAATTTATTGTATAGTTCTATGTAAAGTTAATACTTTATTAATAATAAAAATGTAGCTATTTACTAGTTATAGCTGCCTACTATATAACTAACGAGTTGTCTCATTCGTCGAGTCAACTCCAAGAGGAATGTAATCTTGGGACTATTTATCGCCTGTAGATGTCTATTGCGGATTATTAGTTCTGTAGGGTTCAGATCCAACTCTCCGGACAAATCACTGCATGAGCGAAGTACTAGTTCAACAAACAGGCGCCCCAAACCGCGCAAAGACGACATCAGGAGCCAAAGCGCCCGCTCGTCGTCTTGCTCACCATAATTACCAAAATGGGTTTCTCTGGCGTGTACTGTGCAATCTACGACTACGTACCCCAGGCCGCCGGCGAGCTTGTCCTTGTCGAAGGTGACGTGCTCTATGGAATAGGTAAAAATGACGATGATGGGTGGTGGAAGGTTAAAAAAAAGGCTGGTGCAGACGACGAAGACGAACCAGTAGGCTTGGTACCGCATAATTATGTCGAACAGGTAGGTCATATTTGGCAGCCCCTACACAGCAGAGTCTGGGTGTCACGCTATTTGTCTAATCCAGAGCCTCCTGAGAAAAATGATAAGCTGACATGGGGTATTATCCTTCTCTTTCTCCCCGTCCACAGGCACCATTAGTAAACCACGCTCGAGCAATCTATGAGTACACGCGCCAAACTGATGAGGAGCTATCTTTCTCTGAGGCCGCGCTTCTCGATGTATTCGATGCGACCGACCCGGACTGGATTCTAGTTGGGCTGGACGGTGAGTATGGGTTTGTACCATCCAACTATATCGAGATGCAGTCCTCACCCACCATCGAGCTCCCGACGTTCGTGGATCCCCCACCGGGCTTGCCGAGGAGGCCTCATCTAGACTCTGAAGGACATCAACGTTCGCCTGTCGATCCTGAGCACCCTAAAAGCCCAGTCGCTGCATTCGCTGGCATTATACGAGGGCAAGCAAAGTCCCCGTTAACACCCCCCCTCCAACTTCCCCACAAACCTGAAATGCCCGAAATTGATTCAGTTTCGGAGGATGAGTCGGCATCTTCGCCTACTTTACCGTCACGACCTCGACCCGCCTTGTCGGCAGATAATCCGAGCCAACAAAACTACCCCATAGCACCTGAGCTCCAAACCCCAGCAAGCACAGAAACTCATCG
This sequence comes from Calcarisporium arbuscula, assembly GCA_009828645.1. Classification (NCBI taxonomy): domain Eukaryota; kingdom Fungi; phylum Ascomycota; class Sordariomycetes; order Hypocreales; family Calcarisporiaceae; genus Calcarisporium; species Calcarisporium arbuscula. The sequence goes on from WBSA01000052.1 coordinate 26,584, forward strand.
TACCACCGGTGGATTCCACTTGTACAACATCAACGAGATGGTTTCTGTCATGGGGAAGAGGAAGAAAATGCCTACAACACTGGGTGTGAACGTAAGCACAGGCGTGATACTCATTGCCCCCGAACGCGCCCAAGATGACCCAACCCAGGAATGGACTGCGGATAAGATGACACACTATTCTCGTGAAGGCAAACATGTTTTTATGGAGTTGATTCGACCCAGTAAAAGCGTTGACTTCCATGCAGGTGCAAAGGACACTGCGGAGGAAATAGTTATTGCTCTTGGAGAACTTGCTGGTGCTGTTCGTGCTGAAGGTCTCCGAGAGGTTATTATGGCAGGCTCTCAACCAAAGAAATCGCATGGACATGTTTTATATGATTTCATGGGCCAGGGGGAAGATGAAGTAACCGTTGCTGCCGGCGACGAGGTGCTCATCTTGGATGACTACAAGAGCGACGAGTGGTGGCAAGTTCGACGACTACAAGACGGTGAGGAGGGAGTCATGCCGAGTAGTTACATTGAAGTGACTAGCCCTACGGCCAGAACACCGTCGCTGCAGTTACATGCCGATTCTACCCCTAGTTCGGTCAAGTCTACTGTAGAGCTGAACCGGCTACAGGAGTTGAGGTTGACAAAGGAAGCGATGAAGGCAAGCAAAGAGTCGGATCAGGTAGGGCCAGGAGTGCCTCTTCCTAACAGAGGCAGTAGTCTCATGGCGAGAGAAATCAGTAATAACTCGGGTACAAACAGCGATCACACGACACTAAGCGAAAAGAGAGCGGCTCCTCTTCTAAATCTAGTAAGCCCAGCGGTGCTTTGTTCCACTCCGGCTAGACTCGAAGCTACATCTAACAGTATATACAGAACCGGATCCGTCAAAGGTGCGGACATGGACAGATCGGTCAAAATCCTTCAGCGTTGAAGCACAATTCCTTGGCCTGAAAGACGGCAAGATTCACCTTCACAAAATGAATGGAGTCAAAATTGCTGTTCCTATTGCAAAAATGTCTCGAGAAGATCTTGAGTATGTCGAGAATACCACGGGCATTTCACTGGATGATGATAAACCTCTGGCTGATGTCAAGAGAGCAAAGTCATTGGACAAGCGGCCCACTGCGGTTGGCGCGACAGTCGAGAAAAGTGCAGGAGAAGAACACGACTGGTTCCAGTTCTTCTTATCATGTGATGTTGCGGTTGGACTATGTGAACGATATGCTCAAGCTTTTGTTAAGGATTCCATGGACGAGAGTGTCCTGGCAGACGTCGATGCTTCTATATTGAGGAATCTTGGCTTGCGAGAAGGCGATATAATCAAGGTTATGCGGATCCTCGATTCAAAATTTAGCCGTGATCGAGGGGATAAATCGCCAGATCCTGAATTGGCGCATAGTGGACTATTTTCCGGTCCTCGCGGCGCATTGCGGAATAATACCCGGAAAAGCCGTCCATCCCCAGCAACCCAGACCAATGACGTTGTTGATGCTGCAAGTCTCACAAAGGCAAACGCTGTTAAGGATGACACGAACGACCAAGAGTCACTTGCTCCCCTGAAGGCTGGAAAGCCGGTTGATTCTCAAGTAGGCTTTGAAGATGACGCCTGGACCATGAAACCAAGTGGACAGCACCGAGAGACCAAAATATCGGCAAGTGGTAAGGAGGAAAAGGTGACAAATATAGCGCACTCTCCTGCTTTATTAGGGTCTTTGCAGGAGCTTTCCCTATTAACGACGCCCCTTCAACCAAGTAAAATGGACGGCCGAACACAAGCCGCGGATACCACTAGTGGGCAAGGGCAGTCCTCTTCCGCCATGTCAAAAAGTACGAACACTCAGTCACCTGGACTATTGGGGCCCACTGGCGCCCTTATATCGACAAATCCTCATACACAGCAGCTGGGGGTGGCGGAGAATCTTGCCCAAATACCACCACGAGATCAGTCCTCTCCTGCTGCAGTTCAAACACAGCCTGTGCCAGCGTCTGTACCAGCAACCGGAGGCCTATCAGTACCTGGTCTTCATCGACCTTTGTCTGCTCCACAGGTAGTGCCCCAGACCGGAACTTCTCTACCGTTAGCTTCAGGTACAATAGGATATTTACAGTCACAGGTAGCTCCGCCAGGCCAAAGTCTGAATGAAATCAATCAGGCCTATTTACAGCAGCAGTACATGGCACAGATGCAGCAACTACAGCCTACTATGACTGGGTATTCGGGGCCACAACCCCAAATTTTGATGACATATCAGCCCGGAAGTCTAGGCCAACTTGTACAACCATTGATGACTGGTATGCCCAACACAGGCCCATACAGAACCACCCAGCAGACTCAGTTCTCAGCAATTCAGCCACAGTCAACTAGTCACAACCACACTTATACACAAGCTACGCAGCCTCACGGACAGTCCGCCTTCAGGAACGTGAACAACCAGCTTGCTCCACCCTTGGAACCTCAACGAATTGGACTTCCAACCAGTCAGTACCAACAGAGGGGAGGGGATAATTTCCAGTCAAATATGAGTCCCCAGCTTTTACAGCCCCAGAAAACCGGCCCAGCCCCATCGGTCAAATTTGGCGCTTCAAATTTAGCAAACAAGTTGACCCCTCAGCAGACAGGCCGCAAAGCCAATCTTGCACAAGCTAGTATGTTGCATATAGTATGGTTAACAAGATGGATGAAGCTAACAAGCCGTATAGCCCCGCAAAACCCGTTTGGTTTCTAAAGAGGGAGGGAATGAACCGCTTTATGGCGCACTTTGTAGAAATATGACGATTAGGCTTCGGATCCATTCCCGTTCATGATATGTATACAGGCATTGGGGACTAGTAGGGCGTATACATGAGCCTATCTCAACACAAATTAGAAATAGATGAGCCTGAAGCAGCCATCACGTAGCACCAAAACTGCCCAGGAGGAGAGAGCCATCCATGCAAGTGATGTGTGAAGGGCCACGAATAATTCTATTTTTTTTTCGACTAATTTCACCATTGATGGGACCTAACTCCATAAAGAGTTGAGTTTCCACAAAGAACACTCAACCATGACCGAAGTAGCGGTATCAAAGTACTATGAAACATGCGTCGCTGTCTGTCTACATTTCCGCGTAACAAGCTGCTGACATAATCTTAGCAAGAAGACAGGAGGGTACTCTAGATGTGTTGTCTAAGTAAATGCAAAAGCACAAGTTAATGAATAATCTACCTATTTAATCCAAACGAGCTTCCTCATCGAACAAGGTCTCCACATACTCTGTACATATAGGAAAAATTCCAAGCTTGAATTATCATCCGGGTTGCACAGACGGTTACCGCAAGATTTCCAAAGGCAAGTCAAGACCTTTTATCAACAAATCCACGGCTCTGTAGGAACCTAATTAGCGCATATTAATGTAATGTGTTGAATCTGAAGCTGATAGATACGTAAAAGTAGCCGATGATTGTATATGGAATGCTTGTAAATAGTGCGTGCTGCACTAGCAAAACGATATTACAACACAGACATATATGTGCTACTACTTGACATGGCCTCATACGGGGCGCCTTCTGGCCATGGAGTGCTCATTTGTCCCAGTGCTTAAAGTTGAGGACACCGCCGTCATTCCCTCTACTTGGCTTCATCGGTTCGAACCGCTTGCGAACCGCCTTTATCATCATAAAAAACCAGTAGAAGTTAAGACTATTCAGAGTCAGGTTGCTTATCAGGTACACAGAAGCGAGCCATATCGGCACTGTTGGCTTAGAAGTGGCAAAAGCCATTGTTGTCATATCAAGATTGTGTCTCTGGACATAAGGCGAGGAAAGAGCTCTATACAAATCCTTGAAAACATGCAAGGACTGGTATGTCCCATACACAAGCCTACTGGTAAAAAATGTGAACAGCAGGATAAGTCCGTTGTAAAGTTGGGCGCTTGTCCCCGTCATGTTGACTTTGTCCATAAACCAATGTATATTGAGGAAAGGAGTCGAGAGTTCCCAGAGGATGAAAATGCATCCGTAGTAATTGACAAATGGGCGCTGATAGATGCCACACAGTTAGCACTGCCAGAACCTGCATAATCGTGCTCAGTAGGGAGAGTGCATACGAAACCAAGAGCATACACGACCAGGGCTGCAACTGCATGGGCGAAAGTACCAAGACCAAAAACATCAACATTCAAGCTGGTAACGACTAGATCCCATAGAAAATAGCCAGCTGCTAAAGCCTGAATCATAGCTGCGGCTCCTGTATAGCCCCAAACACGCTCCTCCCAGTCCATGTGTCGACGTTCATCATCGACAACCATGATCCAGATAGCGAGCAGACTGATTAAGGTACTCTGAACCATAGACACAACGTGAGCATCCCAGTTGAGGCGTTTCTTCGGGGTAAGTCTTGAATAATGACTGCGCGCAAGTAACTTCGAGAGGAACGGGGAGATCAGATAGAAAACAATGGTGTAAAAACAGGGCCGCTATCAGCAGCTCATGAAGGTGCCAGAGGAAGAGATGGTAGGTTTAAAAGCAGGCACCAAGGCTCTGCCCATTTGACAAGCCAGGAAGGCGGCGGTATGAAGAAAGGGTCTCTCATAATAGGACGCTAATATTTATCTTTGAGCCAGGTTGTTGAGGCTTAAATGACATAATGATATGTGGCACATTGATCTAGTATCACCTGAAGTCATAGCATCTACTGAACATAATATTAATGTAAATTAGTTCTATTAAGTTAAATCCCTCTATCATTTTATCTTCCCTAGCGTATTCTCCCAATAAAATTAAGTAAGAGTGCATTATTAGTACTAGAAGAGGGATAGTGGTAGTAGTAAATATATAAGATAATATATACTTTTAAGTTTTACGATTTCTGTATTTATTTATTTATTATTTAGTTATTCTATTGTATTTATTTATTATTTATTTAATTTTAATTTATTTATTGAGGGATTGAGTGAGGTAGGAGTGAGTGAGGTATGGAGGGGAGTGGTGAGTTAGTGAGGGGAGGGATGGAGGGAGGTATGAGGGATGGAGGGAGGGATGGAGGAGGGATGAGGGAGGGAGGTAGGGGGGAGGTGATGGAGGGAGTGAGGGAGTTATGGAGGTTAGGGAGTCGTGATTGAGGGAGGGATGAGTGAGTGTTGATTTATGGAGGTTATGGATTGAGTTATGGAGGGAGTTATTTTATTAGGTATGGAGGTATTTATGGATGTGATTGAGGGACTTGATGAAAACTTATACCAAACTTCTATTATAAAGTTATAATATATATGATACTATACTAATATTAATATAATGAAAAATTTATTTCTTAACTAAAGAAATTATTTTAATTATTACTATAATATAGTAGTCCTATATCTAGTACACCTCTCCTTTCAAGTTAGAGAGGGCTATAGGTTCCAAATCCTGCTAGCGACGTCCATTCTAGGGGGTTAGGACCCCCCTAGGAAGGGACTTAAAAATTAGCTAAGCCTATAGCTAAAGGTAAAAAACCAGGCCGCTCCCACAGTGTTATTACAGCGGCTACGTCTTCCTGCTATAAAGAAGGCCCTAACCTAGGGGGGATTAGGAAGTCTAGCTTATAACTCTAAACCTAGCCGCACTTAATATATAATAAGACTAGTAGAACTCAAGGCTAGGAACTTAGGACTAGAAGGTTAGGTAGCTTAAGGACTAGTAAGAGTCTTATAATAAGGCTCTATTTTCTTTAATTACTAATAAGATAATATAGCTAGGTAATTATAGGTTTTCTTTATATTTTAATATTTAAAAGGGGTAATTAGCTTATAATTATTAAATCTATATATAAATATATAGTAGCTTTAGTATAGGCTATATATATAGTACTAGAGTTTTTACCTAGCTCTTTAGGGTATAGTTTTTCTCTAGTTATTATAAATAAATATATTAGATACTACCTTTAATAGGAGGTCTATTAGTATATAATTTAATAATAATAATAAGTTATTTTAATTTATAATAAAATTTTAAATTAAATAGAAATATTATATAATTATAAAAATTAGTAATAATATCTAGATTATAATTTAACTAAAAATTTATAAAAAAGTCTTATTTAAACTTTAAAATATAGATTTTACTTTTAACTTACTATTAGTTTAATTTAGAAGATATTAATATAGAGTAAAATTACTAAAAGTTTAAGTAATATTAAAATAAGAAATTTACTTTATAAAAATAAAGATATTAATTCTAATAATATTAATCTAATTTTTACTATATAATATATTATAAAAATATAGTAATATTCTTAAAACCTTAAATATTATAAATAAGCTATTAAGAACTAGCTATAGAGAAAACTTATAATTAATATTAAAATATATCTAAATTATATAATAATAATAAAAGATTCTCTTTACTTGAATTTGTATATATTTATAAGCTATATAGTATTTATTATTATTATAATATATCTAGAATAGTTCATATAAGGAAAGTAATATCAGAAGCTAAACTAAGTAATTAGGCTATAGTTACCTGAGGTAGAGATTCTAGTTAGGTAGCCTTAAAAACGCAGGGGCATCTAGTAATAGGAGAAGGATAAGAACTAACTTATATAAGAATTAAGTAAATAGTAAGATAGTAAGGAGATTATTATATAATACTATAAGTCGACTATAAGTTCCTAACTACCTAGGTTACTAACTTTCACTTCTTAGTAATAATTTATTTTCTAAATCTAATAAGTAATTAAGAGATTAAATAGAGCGAGAGTGGAGGATGGGAGAAAAGGTAGGAGGGGGAGGAGGAAAACGGGCCTGAAATAAGAGATATATAATATAAGTAAAATATTTCTACTTTATTAGTTATTTAATTTAATTATAGTATTTTTTAAAAGTATTATATAGATAAATTACTTATAAAACTATACTTAAATTATATTATACTTAAAATATATTATAATTTAATATATATTATTAGCTATAATGTAAACAATATATTATAAACTTAAAGTTAAGCTTAAGTTGTTATTAGAAAAGTAAAACTTATATATAAACTATATATAAATTATATAAAAAATTAGATATTTAAAAAAAGAAAAAGAGCTTTCTTTAAGTAATAAATAACTTTCCTCTTAAATATATTAATCTTATAATTAATATTTATTTTATAGTAGCTTTAGAGCTAGTTTATTATAATTATATTTATTATAAAAAAATATTTTTGTACTTATAAAATAATTAAATTATAAAAATTAGCTAAATAATAAAGATATTATATACTACAGTTTTTATTTATAATAGATGCTAATTTTTATACTTATTTATTATTAAATCTAAAATAGATATATCTTTAGTTGAAATATTTTTATTTTAACTTTTAAGAAGTAAATAAATACTATCTGCACATTAACTTAAATACTACTATTGATCCAACCTCAAGGTAGAAAAGTACCTCGTTGACTAGCACATATAACTGAAGGCTGCTCAAGCTGGCCGACCACCAGCAAGATACATGAGAAGTGACGGTGACTTGCTCCTCTTGCGGTCATTCTTTTTTCGAACCCATTCGAATTCTGGTCATGTCGGTGATGCTTCTTTTCCTCGATCAGCAGAGCTCTACCACGCTTTCTCGCGAATGTTGCTTTGGTGTGCATCCATAGCTGATCTTGCTCCCACTCTGGAACCCACCGCTTTATTAAATAAATTCGGGGTCCTTGAAGCCGTATTTTAGTTTAGTTATTCATTAATTAGTTAATATTATCCCTTACCAAGTCAAGATCATATTCGACATGAAACGTCCGCAAAGTCTCAATAGATAGGTGCCTTCGGGCCATGCGAGTGTACGTCGGACGATCGGCAGTTGTCTCGACAGAGCTTGGAATTTTGTTATTGCTAAGGATAGCTGTAATCGCCTTCTCGTCAAGACCAGACTTGAGTAGGTCGTCCTGGAGGCGTCGCTTATACTGCTCCTCATTCTCTTTCTTTCGCTTCTCTTCTTTTGAAAGCCGTTCTAGTTCATCTTTTTTGTATTTTTCAATTGCTTCAGCAGCTTCCTTATCCCTACGTTGTTTCTCCATGGCCGCCTCTTCCTCCTCTCTCAAGCGCTTTAATTCAAGTTCTTTCTTGATGCGTCTCTCTTCTTCAGCATGCGCCTCACGTTTCTTAATCTCATCAAGCTCACGTTTCGCGCGTTGGAGTTCTGCCTCGTCTTTGTATTCCTTAGCCAACCGACGTTCGTCTTTATCACGAGCCTGGACAATACGAAGTTGCTCAAGATCACGGCGCGCCTGCTCGGCTTCCCAGTCATCTCGGGTCATATATGACGACTTGGAGCGTGACCGGGAACGCGATCGCGAGCCACGCTGGCGTCTACTGCGACGAAATGTACTACCATTATCCCCATCGTCGTCAGACGAAAATTCATTATACACCCTATTATTGATTATGACTGGGTTAGCAGGACTGGCAATCAGTGCGTGGCCAACACCAGGCGAGGACTCTCGACGGCCGTGAGATCGCAAGCGTTCCCTGGATCGGGAACGGGCTACCACGGTTGTATGCTGTTGGGGAACAAGATAACTCGGGCCAGATGGTACTCCGTAGTAGCTGCGGGGTTGCGGGGGACTCTGGACATAGCGAATGGGTCCAGGAGAATGACCACGACGACGGACATGGATGTCTAAATCATCCTCGTCGTCATAGTAGCTACTCATTATATAGTCTTGTCTGAGCTAAGATATGAGACAATAGGGACGTTTTGGTTCGATAAATGCGTTTAGGTTCAAAAAGGGAGGAAAGCGTGAGTGGTCAGTGCATACAGCCAGAACGATGACAAGTGCCAGAACCACTTGCACAGAATCACCTCTATGAAATTATATCTAAAGGTGAATGCTTAAAATATCCCTAGTTGATGTAACTAACTTCTCGGAATTATAATACTATTTCCCTTATAACTAAAAACATAACCAAAATTTAAAATACTATTAAATATTTATTTTAATAATTAAATTATAAACTATAGTTATATATAATCAAGAGCTACACTAGTTAATTAAACTATTACTACCTAAAATAAAAATCCCTAAGGTAGTTATATATATAAGTATAAGTAGAAGTAACTTATCTACCTTAATTATAATAGAATAAGCTAATTAATAAACTCCATTATATCTATATTTTAATAATTTATAATATAAGTTATATATATATATAATAAATATCTTAAATATTAAATTAATTAAAAATCTATATAATAACTTTAATAATATAAATAAGTTATATATTATTACTAATATAACATAAAGATTTTTATAATTTAATAAATAATAATATTTTAATTCTTAATATATAATAAAGATATTTAAAGTTAAAGTTAAATAAACTTTAATTAATAAAATTAATAATAAAAATTACTTTCTTTATACTTAAATTACTTTACAATTCTAGTTACTATAATAATAAATATTAATAATATTATAATATAAATTATTTCTTTACTTAAGGTAAAAAATATAAAAATTATATTAATTAAATATAAAGAGCTAGAATTCAATTTATATATTTAAATATTTATTAGAGACTAAATAAACTAATTAAGCTATAGATAACTAAGGTAAGAATTTCTAGTAAGTAGCCTTAAAAATATAGAGAGTATATAATAATAATAGAAAGATAAGAATTAACTTATATAATAATTAAGAGATAGTAAGATAATAAGGAGATTATTATATAGTAGTTATATTTATTCTTTATAAAAAGATAAAAGCTTAATTATAAATTATATAGAGCTTATTAAATTTAGAAAATAAATTACTAAGAAGTGAAAGTTAGTAAGCTAGATAGCTAGGAACTTATAGTAAACTTATAATATATATATAATAATCTCCTTATTATCTTACTACTACTTAATTATTATATAAGTTAGTTCTTATCCTCTTACTATAACTATATACCCCCGCGTTTTTAAGGCTACCTAACTAGAAATCCTTGCCTTAGGTATCTATATTCTAATTAGCCTATTTGGCCCCTGATAGAGCTATTCTTCTTATACTTTTTCTTACTAGGAATATTATTTAGTATTATATAAGTAGCTTTTATAGAGAGACTTTAGTATATAATTTTAATTATTATAGATTTACTTCTAAAGTATATATTAAATAAGTTAATAACTTACTCTCTTATAAGAAATAACTTATAAATTATATTTCTGATAAAGTTTAGTAATATTACTTTAATATCTTTTTTATTAACTTTCTTTTAATTAACTATCTCTAGAACTATTAATTAATATACTTTTAGTATTATATTACTTATTGTTATAAGTAGTAATTTATTTTAAATTATAATATTAAAGCTTTTTATAAATTTATTTAATTAATATTATTTATATAATTAACTAGCCCTAGAGTATATTATAGATAAGTATTAATTCTTATATTAATATACTTAAAGAAGAAGATTCTTTAAGATAATAGAAAATAAGTTCTCTCTTTACTATAGCTAAGTATAGTCTATACTTAAGCTCCCTACTCTAAAGATAACCTAAGCTAAAGCTTAAGTCTATAATATTTAGTAAGTAAAGCTTTAAATATAATCTTATACTTTATTACTTAGTAATTAAATGTAATATTTATAAACTTCTTTATATTATTAAAATAAAGCCTATAAGAATAAATAAAAGTACTAATACTAGAGAGTAACTAGAGTAACTATAATTATAAATATAAGTAGGAGTAAGTTACTTACCTTTTATAATTAAATTAAGTTATTGATAAATATAATTATATTTATATTTAATAAATTATAAGCCTAGAGCTTTTATTATACTAGGTACTAGTATAATAAAATAGTAGATTATATTATAAAAGCTATAAACTTATATTAATAAAAATAATATATTCTCCTTTCTATTTAAAAAAATATCTACTAATTAATAAGATAAGTATCTACTAAGATTTATAATAGTTTAATTAAATATATTATTAGAGAATCTAATTAACCTAGTAGTACTTATAAAAATTCTATAATTTCATATAACTTAAATATTATAAGAATATTAAATTAACTAGAGTTATATATACTAAATTAATATAAATAATAGTTTTAATAATATAAATAAACTAAGTATAATAACTAAATATAAAAATAAATATCTTAATAATTTAATAATTAATATCCTTTTAATTTCTAGTATAATAACATTAGATTTAGAAAATGGATTATTACTAAGAAGTAAAAGTTAGTAAATTAAGTAACTAGGAACTTATAATAAGCTTATAATATATATATAATAACCTCCTTACTATTTTACTACTACTTAATAATTATATAAGTTAGTTCTTATCTTTCTACTATAGTTATATACCCCTATATTTTAAGGCTACCTAACTAGAAATTCTTACCTTAACTACCTATATCCTAATTAGCTTATTTAGCTCTTAATAAGTTTCCCCCTAATATAATAGCTATATTATACCTGTCTTATTATAATATTATAATAACCTAGATATTATAAAACTCTCTTTAACTATTAAATTATAAATATCTTTATAATAAGTTCTATTTTTATAATTTATAATAAAAGCTAGCTCTTTACTATCTTTATATATAAATAATAAAGCTTTACTAAGTAGTAGCTAGTTAATAATATTATTATAAAAATATAGCTCTTAGTCTTTCTTTATATCTTTAATAGCTATTATAAAAGTAAAATATAAATTAATATAAAAACTCTAATTATAAGTAACTATTACTTAATAGTTAAATTTATATAAATAAGCTACTCTCTTTATAATAATTAACTTTTCCTCTTCTTTTATTTCTCTTTAAGCTTTATTTAATTTTATAAATAGCTTTACTTACTTACTATAATTTTATTATTAAAAGTTAATTATTTAATTATAAAGCTACTACTAATTTAATAATAAATATTTAATTTTAATTTTAAATTAATTATTTTCTTTATTATAATATAAATCTTTTAACTTATTTACTATTACTTTATAACTAATAATAATTAAATTTATAATATTTCTCTTTATTTAATAATATAACTTCTCTTTATATAAGACTCTTTAATATATTATTATTAAATAACTACTAATTTACTAATATAAACCTAGAATTTCTTATTTAATTATATTTCTTTTTTTATATAAAGTTCTTTAATATGTTATTATAGAACAACTATTAACTTATTAATATAAGCCCTTTTTTATATAATATTCTCTAGTTTTTTATTATATAATAGCTATTAATTTACTAGTTTAATATTTAATTTCCTTTACTTATTATTAATATTACTAGTAGTATTTCTAATATATACATAATATTATATCTTTTTTACTTATTAGCTATTAATTTACTATTATAATAATATATTTTATATAAAATAAAACTTTAAAATAAGTTTATTATTTTTATAATTTATTTTATAAAAGTTATTTTTATTATTATTTATTACTAGATCTCTACTAACTTATTATAAAGTTATTACTATTTACTAATATTATATTACTTATTTTATTAATTAGAATATAGTTAATATACTTTCTACTTATTATTATAAAGTATTTTATAAATATTAACTTTCTAATTACTTTATTATTATTTTATAGCTAATTTATTATAATCTAGCTAAATTAGATAAATATATCTAGAATTATACTAAAGGTAAACTATATATTCTTACTATTAGTATTTTTTATAATTTATTTAAATTATTATAAACTATTATAAAGATTATTTTATTTAGTAAAGTAAGTTCTTCTAGCTAGTTAAATATTAAATTATTATTAATATATTAATAAATTATATTTTATATTATATAATAATATATTATCTAATAGCTTATTACTAGTGAAAAAGCCTTTATTACTTTACTAATAAGCCTTATTATAATTACTATTTTTTAATAGTAATTTAAAGGGTCTTATTATAGAAAGTTCTATAATTTACTAGCTCTTAATATTATAAACTACTTATAAGTTCTTATTAAAAATATTATTATTATTATTAATATAAATACTACTTTATTATTATTTTATTACTAGTTTATTATTAACTTATAATATAATAATATTTTAATAATACTAATAAGCTAGGAATCTTAAAATAAGTTATATTTATTAAAATTATTAAAAATAATAAGAAGTAATAATTAATTAGCTATAAATATTAGTAAATTACTTATACTTTAATTAAACATTACTATTTTATTTCGAGAGTATAGCTATAAGATTAGCTATCTTTAAATTAATTAATAGTAAAATAGCTGTTTTACTTTTACTTTTTCTAATTTGAATTATTTTGTAATAATTTTAATATTATCACCTATTAGTATTTGTATAATATCTATTAATAATATTAATTATCTTAATTATAAAAGTTTGTATTTTAAAATCTTTTATAAAAAGTTATAAGTTTTTAAATTTATTATAAATTAAAGCTATTTAATTTAAATATTTTCTTATTTATCTTATTACTTGAATAAATTATAAATATATTTTATAATTATATTTATCTTTATTAATAAAGAAGCATTCTTTCTAGATTCTTTAATTAAGATATTACTCTTATACTTTTTTAATAAGAAAATTAAGAATAATATTATAAATTGTATAAAGTTTTAGTAAATTTAATTTATATATTAAACTATAATTTCTAATAGCTTTATATTTTATAAGGTTTTAATATATTATAATAAGGTTTCTTATTAAATTATTTAAATTAATATATTTAGTTAATAAATATATAAGATTATTTTTTTAAAACTTTATATTATATAATCCTTTATAATAATACTTTATATATTAAGTTCTTTATATTATAAAGTTTATTATTTAATTATTGTAATATATTTATATATTTTTTTTAATTTTATTCATTCTTATTTTATTAATATATTTTAATTCTTTTTCTTATTTATTTAAAATAAGTAAATATAAAACTTTATAATAATATTATTAATACTTTATATAACTATATATATATTATATTATATAGTAGCTATATTTATATTATTATTATATTAATTTATTATTAATTAAATTATAATATAAAGAAAATATTTTAAAATTTAATTTATTTACTTAATTTTAATTAGCTATTTATAAGTAGAATATATACTAAATTACTATGAGGTCTTTAGTAAATAATAAAGAGAGAGTTCCTTAGTATAATATTTATCAATATAAGCTTATATTTAATATAATATCTTTTAAAATTCTATAGTTATAATATATCTAATCTAATAATAGCCTTATTAAGCTTTTCTTAGTAAATACTTTCTAAATTATAATAAATAAGAGTATTTATTAATTAAATTTATAATTACTAAAATTATATTATATTTATTTTTATAAATATCTTTTAATAAAGATATTCTTATTATAAAATCTATTAATAGCTCTAAGAAGGCTCTTTTAATATTAATAATACTACTAGTTTATTATAAAGCTAATATTACTTTACTTTATTTACTTAGTAATTATAGTATATTTTAATATAACTCTTAATATTATTTCTTATTTTTTATTAATAGTAGTTTTACTTAGCTCTTTTAAGAGTTTTATAAACTCTTTAATATTTTTATAATAAGTTTATTATAGGATAGTTTATATAGCTATTAAAGATAGATATTTAGCTATTAAATTATAGAGCAGACTATAGCTAAGCGCTAATCCTATTCTAACACCTATTCTTACTACTATTTTCAGCCTAATATACAGAATTGCCTCTTAATATATATCTACCTATACTAATTATCTAAATTATACCTAAATAGTGCGAAATTAAAGCTATTATTAAACTAAATATTAAGCTAGCTTGTTATTACTTATATTATTAACTCTAATAGCTACTAGTAACTGCCTTACTATAATTCTCCTTTAACTCTAATATCCTTATATATCTTTATTAACCTTATTATTAGAGCTTTCTTCTATACCTATAATAATAATATATAAAGCTACTTATAATATTTCTTATAATAGTTACTAAGATAATAATTTAGCCTTCTTATTATCTAGGTTATTATTTACTAAGTTATCTATAGCTTATTAATAAGCCCTTAGGGCTTCTATATCTACCTTATATATATTATATTAAGAGATTTATTATAGCCTGAGCTCTATTAAAGTTATCTTTATTATAGATATTACTACTAGAGCTATAGAAGGCGGTGGTGTATTATTTTATACCTCTGCCTACTTAAGGGCTTCTATAAGCTTAAAATTATAGGGATCTTATTATAAACTGCGCGCTGCTAGCTTTAATATACCTTTAATAAGATTCTAAGAGCCCCTAGGCTAGCCTTTGCCCTTAATAATATAAGGTTCTAGTAGTATAAGTATATAGATCTCTATAGGTCTAGTTAGGACGTGATTCTAATATTAATAGCTATCTATTTATTACATGTAGAGGAATAGGAAGCTTATTATATATAAGCCTAAGAATTTAGTACTAGTAAGGTAAGCTAAAAACTACTATAATCTTACAAGGGTTATTATATATATAGATATATACTAGTATTATAGTACTTGAGGTATTTTAATTAAGGGCTTAGGCTTTAGTTATAATTATTTAGAGGGCTAGAGATAGTATCTTAAAATAGATAAGAAGATATAGAATCTATATTATAAAGGTTAGCTACTTATTTATTTTATTAGCTCTCTCTATATAGATAGAGATATCCTAGGAGTTCTAGAAGAGAAGTAACTTCTTAAAGACTATATTAAGATCCCCTATACTAGCTTTAATAAACTTCTTTATAGCTATATATAATAATTTAATAATAGATAATATAAAATTCCTATAGTAGTAATACTTATTAATAAAGTAGGTAATAAATTTCCTCTTCCAAGGAATAACCTAAGTATTAAGGTAATATACCTTTACCTGTACTAGCTATAGCGCTATAGAGAACTCTATAAGCTATATATTAAATAATTCCTTAGTAATACTAGAAATAAGGGCATTCTAAGCTTTAAGGAATACCTTAAACTAAGGGTCTTGCTTAACCTTACTAGTATCCTTATCTTTTATAGTAGGGGGGAAATATTACTTATATTTTTAAAGTATATTCTTATTAATATACTAATAGTAGAGTAAATAAGGGATATTAAATAAAATAAGGTTTATATTAAGAGCTTATATTAGTATTAACTTATAATCTATTATTATAACTTTAGGTAGTTTAATATTAAATCTCTATAAAATAGTAGTTATCTTATTAAGGGCAAATTTATACTATATCTCTAACTCTTTATTTATAAATATCATAGCTATATAGAATACCTTCCTTATAGGAGTAACTCTATAGATATTAAATATTAGTATATTATAGTAGTTAGTTTTATATATACTATTAAGTAACTAGATATCTAGATATTACTCTAGGAGATAGATTCTTAAATATAATATAATAAAAAGGTATAGTAGTTAATTATCTATATTATAAATTATCTAGTAATATATTTTATTATTATTTTACAAGCTTTAGAGTTATTTAATAAGGAATTATATAGGAGATTTAATATGTATCCTTATAATATAATAGACTTCCTAATCTTTATTATCTTATAAGTAGAGGATTTAGGTAGGAGAAAGGCCTATCTTTAAATAGTAGAGAATATTATCCTTCTACTTCTCTAAGCTATTATTTTAGTATACTACTATTACTACTAGGTTATTTATTAGGTAGTTGTAAGTATTACTATTACCTAATCTAACTAGTTAAATTAATTAAGTTTAATTTAATAATAGTTATATTATAAAGTTAAATAAGTACTTTATATACTATATATATATTTTCCTATACTTAGACTTATATATTACTATAGGGAAAGGAGAAGTCAACTTATAGGAGTAGCTTTTATAATAATATATAATAATATAGCTAAAATTACTAGCTATTAGCTTCTTCTAATATATTTAAATTATAAAGCCTGCCTCCTTAGCTACTAAGTAGGCAGCAGCTAGCGCGGCCTTGTATAAGTTAAAATTATAGCTATAGAGAGTATCTATAGTAAAATTTATATATAAATAGCTTTAAATAATAAGCTATAATAATAGAAGAAGAAGGTAGTATTATAAGAAGAAGGTTAGGGGGCTAACTAATATATCTATATTATACTTAGGTATATATTATACTAGGGGCTAGCTGATATTCTTTATCTCTAAGATATATACTATAATTTAATAGCTAGATATCTATCTTTAATAGCTATATAAACTATCTCTTTATTATAAACTAATTTTAGTACTTCTAATTATAAAGCCAATAGTATATATATTTAATTATTATATAATAATAAGTTATTTTTATAATATTACTATTTT
The DNA here is from genome assembly GCA_009828645.1 of Calcarisporium arbuscula. NCBI lineage: Eukaryota > Fungi > Ascomycota > Sordariomycetes > Hypocreales > Calcarisporiaceae > Calcarisporium > Calcarisporium arbuscula. The sequence continues at coordinate 43,860 of WBSA01000052.1, forward strand.
TTCTCTTTTACTTATTTATCTATCTTAAATTTATTATAAGGATATAGCTTTTTAATTTATTTCTATATTTATTATATAAACTTATTAATTTATTAAGCTTTTATTGGCTTTTTAAATTATAAGCTCTTTTTTAAAAAGAAAGTAATTTTAGCTTTTATTAAAATTATAAGTAATTTAATTATAACTAAGCTCTTATAAATTCTCTCTAGAAATATAAGCTTAAGTTTATTAATAAAGTATATATATTTTCCTTCTCTTTTACTTACTTTCTAATTTAATTATCTCCTCTAGTCTAAAGTAAATCTTAATATTATAAATTTAATTATAGTAATATCTCTATAATCTATTTACTTATTTATAACTAGAGATTATAAGATATTATTATTTACTAGTAATAAACTAACCTCCTTCCTTTATAATAAGAAATCTATATAGTATATTTATTTCTTCTTTTTAAATTAAATCTAGCTTTATAATTAACTTTTTTTAAGTTTACTAAATATTATAGGCTCAAGCCTAGGGGCTTGGGCTTATTCTAAAATACTAGGCCTTATAGCTAGTTAGATAGCTGTAGTAAAGCAGCTATTTAATATATATCCTTTTGCCATAGTGGGTAAGGGTATCGGCCTAGTAGTAGCTGATAATGGCTGTAGCAGCAGCTATCACTTTAGCCTTATTAAGGCCAGCTTATTATACTAAAGCTTTATAATTATTAAATAAATATTAATTTTATTAGTAATTTATTTATTTATTTATTTTTTTTATTTCTTTAAAATTATTTATTTTCTATTTATTTATAATAAACTTATTAAGAAATAGTAATAGTAAGCCTTACTTTACTTTCTCTTACTTAATTATATTATCGTAATCTAGCCTTCTTAAAAGCTTATTTATAAAGTTTAAAAAGCTTAGTTTATAATAGATTTTATATTTAAATTTATTTAATATATTTAATATATATATTTATTTATATATTAGCTATTATTTTATTAAGAAATATTTATAATTTAAGTAGTTAATTTAAATTTAAATAATATAATAGCTATAAGTTATATAATATCTTTAAATTTAAATAATCTCTTAAATTATAAATAATTTAATATTAAATATATAAAAATAAAGTTCTATCTTTATTAATTTCTTTAATATATATATAACTAGATATTAATAATCTCTTTATAATTATAATAATATTATATTAATTATATATTTTAAGATATTTATTTTAATATAAATTAGTAAGATTAAATTAAAATATACTAAAATAAGTATTTTAATAAAAGTACTTTTTAAATTTTTAATATTATTATTTTATAAAATTATAATTATAAATTCTTTATTTTTTTATTTTCTAGTAAGTTATTAAGTAAGTTAATATATTTTATATAATTTAAAATAAATCTTTTATAAAATTTATAAATTTTAACAAATATTAAAATATTCTTTATATATAAGATATTAGCTATTTTATAATAACTTTAATATAATCTTATTTTATTTTAATTTTTATTAATAATATTATAAATTTAAAGAAAGTTATTTTAAAGATTAAGAATTTATATTTTATAAAGTTTATATATAATTTTATATTATATAATCTCTTAAAAATTTAGAAAGTATATTATAAGTAAATAGTATATTTATTATTAAAGATTAAAATATTATTTAAATAAATAATATAAATAATATTAATAAGACCTTTAAATACTTTATTAATATATTTTTAAAAAGTAGCTAATATATTAATTAAATTAAAAAGTATAATTTTATATTTTAAAATAACTATAATAATAATAAAATACTATCTTCTACTTATCTCCTTTATAAATATATAGCTAATAGTATATATCCTTAATATCTAATTTTATATAAATAACCTTTATATATATAGTTAATTAAAAAATTTAATTATTAATAATAGTAGTACTTTATTTTTTTATATAATTATATTTAAAATTTTATAAATCTATATATAATTATAATATTCTATTAAGCTTAAGTATAAATAGGATATATATACTTATTATATCTTCTTAGATAATCTCTTTTCCTCCTTGAACCTCTATTATACTTAAAGAAAGAGATAGGCTAGTATAATAGGAACTTACTATATCAACTATAGCCTATTTAAACTCTTTATAAAAGTAAAGGTAGATAATAATAAACTAGGGAAATACTAGGAATTTAATATACTATTAGCTATATCTATATTTAATAGCCTTATATGGAATATAGAGACAAATTTCCTAGGAAATCCCTTACTAACTAATCTCTTATTACTCTAGATAAATTAGATTACCTAGAAAGATAATACCCTTATAATATTCCTATTAACTATATATATAAGATAATAAGCTTAAGGCTTATATTTATAAGTAGCTAAATTTAATAAAACCATAGTATAGCTAATATAGTGAGAATTTAGTAATAAGCTAGTAAAAGAGCTTGAAATTCCTTCTATTAGTATAGTATATAATAATAAGATAAATAGAGTAGATTAAGCTAACTAATTAATAGTATATAAAGGATATATAACTATAGCTTTACTAGGGGAGGTTAGTAGGTAGTACTTCCTCCTTAAGACTACTCTTATTAATAGCTATCTTTTATAGCTTTATAGATAGCTAAAGTGAAAGTATTCTACTAATTAATATAAGTATAATCTTAAACTTTAATATACTTTATACTATATATAAGGCATTTTATAAGAAGATATATTTTATTATTAAATATAGGACCTAGAGCTTATTAATATCTTTAAAGTTAGTTTAAGAAGATTTAAAGTACTTTTTATTTATATCTTTCTAATATTCTTACTTTTAATAATAATAGAGAAAAATATTATCAAACTTTAGTTTATATAATACTATATTTAATTAATTTCTAAGCTAAATTATTACTTAATCCTTATATATATATCTTATTAAATTATATTCTATAATTTATATATTTTAAGAAGAAAGCTTATATATACTTTAAAAAAATACTTAAAAAGTATATAAAGTTATAAGTATTAAATTTAAAGTAGCTTATATATATTTATAAATATTTATATTTTATTATTTAATATTTCTTTTAAATAAATAATTTTTTTATTTTATAATAAAATAAATTACTTTATAATTACCTTATTAATTATATTATTTATATACTCTACTAGTAGAAGAGTATAATATTAATACTCTACCTATTATTATTTTAAATATATTATTAAAGAAGATATTACTTTATTTTATTTATTTAATAAGGTCTATATTAATAAATTATATTATTAGTAAAGTATTAGATTACTTAATTAGAAAATATAGTAAAGCCATCCTTAGTTAATTAAATAATTATACTTAACTATTAACTCTTTAATATTTCTTTACTTTTTTTTTTTTTATTTATTTATTTTAGAGCTTATTTAAATTCTAAGTTATTACTTCTTTAATTAATTAAGTTTAAATTAAGTTTTTTAAGTACTTTATTATATTAAAAGTATTATTTTTATTATTATATTATTCTCTAGTTATATTATTTAAGTATATTAATTTTATATTTTAATTTTTTATATTTATTTATAGCCTTAATAAATAATTTATAACCTCTAAAGATTTATAATAGTAAAAGTACTAGAGCTTTTATAAACTTATATTATAAGTTTATAATAAATTTAATATTAAAGATATATTTAATTTTTATATATAATTTTATTAATATTACTATTATATAACTAGTAGTATAGCCTAGTAGTATAATCTAGTAGTAATCTTTATTAGAGAGTTCTAACAAATTAAAATAGTACTTTTATAAATTATTTATAAATCTTTAATATATTAGAACTCTATTTATAGAATTAATTTTAATCTCTTATTCTTACTAGTCTATATTATATTTATAAAATGTAATACTAGGTAATATAGATTTACTTATTAACTTATGTAAGTTCTACTTTATAGCTTAGCTATACTATAGAGCTCTAAAATATTAGTTTAATCTATTTAGCTTATTCTTATTCTCTATCTAGTTACTACTTTTATAATTAGGTAAATCTCTATCTACTACTTATATAAGTAGTAGATTAAGATTTTCCTACTTTTATAATACCGTACTAATTTATCTATTTTAATAATTATAATATAAAGATAATTTAAAAGCTTTCTTTTTTTTAAAATTAAATTATTTACTTTTTTATTATAAATTCCTTATAATTTATAAAGAGTTAAATAAATTAATAATATAATTAAAATAAGTTTTAAAATAATATTCTTTATTAAGTATAAGATAATATAAAATAAACTAAATAATACTAATAATTATTTAAATTAAGTATATATAATAAACTACTTAAAGATTTATAATTTTTATTATGTTTTTACTACTATAGTAAGTATATATAGCTAAGGAGATATAAAGATTTTTAAATCAAGTTTCTATATTATTTATTTACTTACTATATTATAATAATTATAATCTAAATTAACTTAACTATCTAGAAATTCTAAATTATTAAAAAGAGCTAGAATTATAATTAAAAGTTTATTTATTCTAGTTTTTATATTTTATATTTCCTTTTATATAATAATATAATATATAGAGATAGTAAGAAGTAAATATTAAAGTGATCTTTATATAAATAAAATAAAGCTTAAATAAAGGTATACTATTTCTCTCTTTATTAAATAAGGTCTCTTTACTATAGCTATATCTAAAGCTTTAATAAATATTAAATATTTTAAGAAATTTATAAACTAATTAATTATAAATAATATATTTATAAGAGCTATAATATATATAAATATTACTAGCTTTATACTTTTTAAGAATATTTTAAGTAATATAATATAAAATATTATCATTATATTTTAATATTTTTTATTTTTTAACTTTTATAATAATATACTTATTATATTAATAATAAATATTATTATATTACTATCTATATTTTAAGTTATTAATAAATCTTATAAAGCTAAAGTTATATATTATCTCTAGAATCTTTTTTTTAATTAATATAATTTAATATTTATAGTAATATTATAATAAAGGTTAATAGCTTATATAGAATTATCTTATAGAATTTTATATCTTGAGCTATACTCTCTTTTCTTTTAAGAGAATAAGTACTAGAGATATATAAGTTTAATATTATTATTTATTACTAACTTCTATTTAAATTATATATAAAAGCTATAGAATAACTTATTATATCTTTATTTTAAGTATTTAAATTTAAGTTAATCGATTTTCTATTAATAAGAGTTATTATAAATAAGGATAGTTTATATAGCTAATATTAATAGATAAATAGCTAATATATTTATAGTTAACTATAGCTAATTACTAATTTTATACTAACTATATTATTTTTAATAATAACTTTAGAGAGAGTTCTTCTAACTTAATATATATCCTATTAAGCAATTATTTTATTATAATCCCTTATTCATTATAAAATCCTAGTATTTAAGATATATTATTATAAAGCCTATTATTAGAGCTTTCTTCTATAATAATATATAAGGCTACTTATATTATTACTTAAGATAATAACTTAATTATCTTATTATTAAAGTTATTATTATATAAATTCTCTTAATAAGCCCTTAGAGCTTTTATCTCTACTTTATTTATATTATTATAAGATATTTATTATAGCTTAACTTTTTAAAAGTTATTATTATTAAAGATAATATTACTAGGGCTATAGAAGCTAGTAGTATATTTATTTACTTTAGCTCTCTCTAGAGCTTTTATAAGCTTAAAGTTATAAGGATTATAATAAAAGCTATATATTACTATACTAATAAAGTTTAAAGACCTCCTTTACTCTTAATAATATATAGCTCTAAGGGTAGAAGTATAAGTAATTATATAACTTTAACTATCTATTATATATATAGATATAACTAATTTATCCTATATAAGCTTAGTAATTTAATAATAGTAAAGTAAGCTAAAAACTAATATAATCTTATAAAGGTTATTATATTTATAAATATATAATATTAATGGAAATTAATTTTAATTAAACTCTTCAGCTTTATTTAAAATTATCTTAGAGGTTAGAGATAGGATTTTATAATAAATAAGGAAGTAAAGAATCTATAATAAAGAAGTTAATTATTTATTTATTATATTAGCTCTTTAAATTAAACTAAGATATTTTATAAATTCTAAAAGAACTTTAATTTCTTAGAGACTATATTAAAATTACTAATATTAAGTTTAATAAAAAATATTATAGCTATCTATATATAATTATTCTATAATAAATAAGGTAGAAGAATTTCTATAGCAATAATATTATAATAAGCTTAGTAAGTTATTTATTAAGTATTTACCTTATAATACTACTAGTAAGAGTATTTTAAACTTTAAGAAATACTTTAAATTGAAAGTCTTATTTAATTTTACTAGTTTTTATATTTCTAGTAATTAATAAGAAAAACTATTTATGTTTCTATAATATATTTTTATTAGTATATTAATATTAAAGTAAATAAAGAATATTATATAGAATAGAATTTAGATTAAAGCTTATATAAGAGTTACCTCCTAATTTATTATTATAGTTATAAGTAATTTAATATTAAATCTCTATAAAATTATAATTATTTTATAAAAAGTAAATTTATATTATATCTTTACTTTAACCTTCTTTATTAAAGTAATATTATAAATATTAAATATTAATATATTATAGTAATTAGTTTTATATATTATTAAGTAGCTATATATTTAAATATTATTATAAAAGGTAAATTGTTAATATTAATATAAAAAAGAGATAGAGAAATTAATTAATATTATTATAAATTACTTTATAAAATAATTTACTATTTATTATTTTACTATTTAATAAGCTATTTAAAGAGAAATTATTAAAAAAAAATAGCTAGCTAGATTTTTATAATAATATTATTAAAGAAAGTTATTAAGATTTATTTATTTTATAAAAAGTAGATAATTTAAGAGAGCTAAAGCTCTATTCTTAAATATTAGAGAATATTATCTTTTTACTTCTAGAGATTATTATTTTAAAATATTAAAATAGTTATAAAAATATTTATTAAGTAATTATATATATTACTAATCTCTAATTAAATTACTTAAATATTATAAAGCTAAATAAGTAGCTAGTATATTATATATATATTTTCCTATACTTAGATTTATATATTAAAACTAAAATATAAGAAAATAAGTTATAATAATAGCTTTTATTATAGAAAATAATAATATAAGTAAATTAATAAGTAATAATATATATAGCTTTAAATAAGTTAAAATAATATTAGTAGAGCTCTTTATTATAAGAGTTATATAGAAATAATTATAGATAGCTTTAAAATAAAAGTAGGAGAGTAAGTAGTTATAATATAAATAAGTTATTAGGTAATAGAAGATAAGTTATAATATAATATATTATAATTAACTATATAGTTTATTAGGGGGGCTAATATTATATATCTAGCTTACTAGTATAGTTTTACTATAAATATATTAACTATTTATTTATTAATATTAGCTATATAAACTATCTTTAAAAATAATCTTAAAATAATTAAGAAATACTAGTAAGTTCTTTATTTTAGTTATATTATTTACTTTATATAAGATATAATTTAAAATTATTTTTCTATATAAAGATTTTATTATAAGAATAAATATAAATAAGTTATTATAATTTTTATAAAACTATATTAATATATTACTTATATATTATAATAACTTTATATTTAGTAAGTTATTAAGATATAGAATAAGACTTACTCCTGTAGATAATAGTCTCTAGTTATATAAATTTAAAAAATTTAATATAAGTAATAGTATTATATAATAACTAGAAAAGTATATTCTTTATTATTATTATTATTTCTTAAAATTAGCTATTTTATATCTCTTTATTAAATATATTATTATAATAACCTATTTAATTAAATAAAAATATATATTATTATAATAATTGGATCTATTAATAATTATCTTATTATAATTCATAACTCTTGAACTCCTTCCTATATAATATAATATTCTATTAGGCCTACTTAATAGTTAGGTTATATATATATTCTCTCTATCTTATTATATTATTCTTTATATAGCTCTTTAATTAGAAAGAAATAGCTTTTTTTTAAATACTTAGAGTAAAATATTAGTAAAGTAATCATAATTAAGCCTTGAGACTAAAGTAATATAAAACTTTTAAATAAACTAATTCTTAATTTCCTTTTATTAAGTAATTAATTTAGTTTACTAGCTTTATAATTAGTTATTTTAATTCTTTATTAATATATTTTCTTTATAAAGTAGCTTATATTACTAGAATTTTAATATTTAATTAAAGTATATTAACTATAATAAACTAGCCTTAGATTATATTATAAATAAATATTAATTCTTTTATTAATATACTTAAAGAAGAAGCTTCTTTAAGTAAAGAGAGTAAAGTTTATCTTTTATTAATACTTTACTATATTTAAGCTCCTTATTTTAAAAATAAGTACTAAAAATAAAACTATAAAGATAAATAAAGGTATTAATATAAAAGAGTAACTAAAGTAATTATATATATATGTATAAGTAAGAGTAATTTACCTACTTTAATTATAATAAATTAAGTTAATTAATAAGTTCTATTATATCTATATTTAATAAGTTATAAGTCTAGAGCCTTCTATTATACTAAGTACTAATATAATAAAATAGTAGATTATATTATAAGAGTTATAAAATTATATTAAAAAATAACCCATCTTCTTTCTTATTTAATAAAGATATCTCTTTATTAGTAAAATAAATAAATATCTACTAAGACCTATAATAATTTAATTAAATATATTATTAAAGAACTAAGTAATTTCATATTTATAAGAATTCTATAGTTCCATATAGCTTAAAGATATTAAATTAACTAGGGTTATAAGTACTAGACTAGTATAAATAGTAGCTTTTATAATATAAATAGGCTATATATAGTAACTAAATATAAAGATAGAGATTTAAATAATCTAATAACTAGTATATCTTCTTTAATCTCTAATATAATAAAGCCTTTTAGAGTTAAAAAATTATATATACTCTAATAATTAAAACTAATAATAAAAAATACCTCCTCTGTAATTAAATTACTTTATAGCTATAACTATTATAATAATAAATAATAATATTATTATAAAATAAATAATTTCTTTAATTAAAGGAAAGAATATAAAGATTAGTAATTTCTTAAAGCTTAGAAAATAAGAGGACTATATTAACTAGATTTAAAGTTAACTTATATTTATAAATATAGTTAACTTACTCTTAATTTTTAATATTAAAAATAAGGTCTTACTAACTCTCCTTTAAATTTAGAAAAATAAATTAAAATTATAAAGCTAATACTAAATAAAAATATTAAGAGTTTATTCTTCTATATTATAACTATTAAATCTCTTTTTATATTTACTAAGTAAGAATTTAAATAAACTAATATAAGTAGCTTATTATTAGCTCTTATTAAGTAAGATAATTATATTTAAGAATCTTCAAGCTTAATAAAGAATTTTAATTAAAAAAACTTAATTAATTAGGCCTAGCTAGGGTATAGATTTCTTAATAATTACTTTATATTTAAATTTAAAGAATCATAGGAGATATACTTTATTTAAGTAAGTAACTTCTAAGTTAATATAAAGGTAGAGAATATATTTACTCTAAATAATATTATTATAATAAGTAAAGAAGTAGCTACTTATTATTAAATATAGATGCTATTATATTTATTAATTACTTAATTTAATTATAATTAAGGCAGGTAGATTACTTCTATATATACTTATATTTATAGCTATCCTAATTACCCTCTAGTATTAGTACTTTTATCTATCTTTATAAGTTTTATTTTAATACTCTTACTTAAAGAAGATAAGGGTATTATAAGTAATGTATTATTTCTACTAATTATAAGCTCTTACTTATTCTAAGTACCTAGACCTTAAGAGTTTTATAAAATTTAAGAAATAAGGTCTTCTTTAATAGCTTAATAAGTTTATTAGTGATTATTTTACTTATAAGAATATATTTTAAGCCCTTATAATTTATTAAGTTATTTACTAATATAATTACTCCTTAATTATTATAGTAAATAATAATTATCTTTAGCTATATAATTACTATATTTATATTATTTCTTTTCTTATTATCTATACCTAGTTTTATTCTTTTTAACTAGAGGGCCTCCCTAGTAATATTTACCTAACTTATATACTTGAACTTATAGCTTAATAATATAATTATTATTTAATATCTAGAAAACTACTTAATACTAGTACTTTAAATATTAAAGATATAACTAAAGATTAATTTTTAAATATTTTAGGTCTCTCTAGCTTTATTAATATTAATATACTTTATTAAATTATATACTTTATTTTTATATATAAAATATAAGTCTTTTAACTTTTATAGAATCCTCTAGATTATTTATTAATATAAGTTATTTAAATTATTTATATAATAACTAATAGTAATATTATATAAGGTAATATACTGGAGAGTTTTATATAAAGAAGAGGTTATATTATTATAAGTTTAATTACTATTAGTAATAAAATAAAGATTTATATTATAAAGATAAGAATAAATAATTTAAATTTTTAAATTAAATAACTATTATTAAGTTAATAATAGCCTTATAGCTAACCTTTAGTAATAAGGCTATATATAGTAAGTAAGTAAAGTTACTTATAAAATAAAATAAGGCTTAAAAGAAAGAAAAAAAGGAAAATTAATTACTATAAGGGGGGGTAGCTTACTTATAAAAAATCTAGTTATTATATAGTAATTACTTATAATTAGAGCTTTTCTATTAACTTACTACTTATATTATAATAGCTACTAGATATACTAAGGAAGAGAATGAAGAACTAAATTATTATAATAATATTATTAACTAACTACTACTTAATAGAGTATTACTATATAGAGAGAGAGATACTATAAAGCTAGCCTCCTATTAAGAATTATATTAATTAGGCTTATTATAAGAGTATCTATACTCTAGTAACCAAAGCAAGTACTAAACTTAATATACTACTATAACCTAGTAGTAAGTTAGGTAAGGTATAGCTATTATATTAGAGGAAGACTTATTAAGGGATAAATTAAGTAATTAAACTATAGGTAGGTACTTAAGGTAGGGATTTCTAGTTAAGTAGCCTTAGAAACACGAGAGTATATCATAATAATAGAAAGATAAGAACTAATTTATATAATAATTAAGAGGTAGTAAAATAGTAAGGAGATTATTATATATATCTAGTAAGTATACTATAAGTTCTCTACTACTTAGCTTACTAACTTTCACTTCTTAGTAATAACCTATTTTCTAAATTTATTAATCTAGTACTATATTTAATATAAACTTTATATTATTATTACTAGTACTCTTTAAAACTGACTAGGCTTATTATAAAATAATATAGAGCTTATCTCCTTTAATAAAGTAAGTTCTCTTAATTAATTAAATACTAGGCTATTATTAATATATTAGTAAGGTTTATTTTATATTTTATAAAAATATATTACTTAATAGCTTATTTTTATTAAAAAAAGCTCTTATTATAGAAAATGCTTTAAGCCTTAAAAGCTATAAATTACTTATAAGCTCTTACTAAAACTATAACTTACTTTATTAGATTAAATATTATTTTATTATTATTTTACTACTAACTTATAATATAGTAATAACTTAATAATAAAGAGAATATTAAAATAGATAGATTAGTATAGCATTATAGAATTAGGAAAACCTTAATCTACTACTACTTGTATAAGTAGTAGATAGAGGTTTACATACTTAAAAGAGTAGTAACTAGATAGAGATAAGAAGAATAACTTAAATAGATTAAATCTATATTTTAGAGCTCTATGATATAGCTAAGGTATAAAGTAAGACTTATATAAGTTAATACGCTAACCTATATTAATTAGTATTATATATAATATAGACTAGTAATAATGTGACATTAAGATTAATCTTATAAATCGAGTTTTACTATATGAAAAAGTTATAAATACCCTTACAAGAGATTTTAAATAATAAGAAACTACTTATTAAATAATCTATAAAATTACTATTTTAACTAATTTAGACTCTCTATCAAAGATTACTATTAGGCTATATAATTAGGTATATAATAATAATACTAATAAAATAAATATAAAAGACTAGAAATAGAGCTCTTTAATAGAGCTTAGTAACTTAAAAAAGGTAAAATAAGAGCTTAATAAATAAAGCCTTAAATTGATTAAAAATTATATTTTTATAAGAAATTAAGAATTTTTTAATATAAAGTTTATAAAAGCTTTACTAATTACTTTTATAAATCTTAAGCACTTATAGATAATTAAGGCTATAAGTAAATATAAAAGTAATAATTTATTAGAAGGATATATAAAAGAATTTAATAAATATAAAATAAAAAACTTTAAAAATTATAATAATCTAATTATTTAAATATTAAAAACAAAATATAAAATTAATATACTTAAATAATTTAACTAGAGAATAATATAATAACTAAAATAACTCCTTTAATATAATAAAGTACTTAAAAAGTATAGTTTAAGCTTAATTTATTAAAGAAGTAATAATTTAAAACTTAAATAAGCTCTAAAATAATAAAATAAATAAAGTAAAAAATAAAAAATAAAAGAAAATTAAAGAGTTAATAATTAAATATAATTTTAATATAATTTTAATATAATTTCTAATTAAATAATTTAATATTTTATTAATAAAATAATTTATTAATTTAAATTTCTTAAATAAGAGAAATAAAATAATACTTTCTTTAATAATATATTTAAAAATTAAATATAGTAGTCTATAAACTAGAGCTTAATATTAATTTTCTCTATTATTATTAAAAATATAAATATTAAAAGATATAAATAAAAGTATTTTAAAAAATTAAATGAATTTTAAAAAATATTAATAAATTTTTAATTTTATCATTTAATAATAATTTTTTTATATATACTTTATATATAATTATAAAGTATATTAAAGTTACAATTATATTTAATAAAATTAGAATAAAGATTTAATAGATTATTACTTATATAGTTAAATAGTATATTATAAATAAAGAAAATTAAAACTATTAGATTATTTTTTATATAAAGAGAAAGGATAGAGAAATATTTAATATTTTTAATAATATATTAAATATATATATAATAAAAGACTTAATTATAAAAAGTACTAAAGAAAATAGAGTAACTTTTAATTATAAAATAAAATTTAAAAATAAAATATATAAAATAAATTAAAAAATAATTATATTACTTATTTCTTAATAAATAAGCTTAGTATATAGTTAGATAAAATTTATAAAGTAAATTAAAAAGTACTTTATTTATATACTTATTTTTAAAAAATGAAGATATTTATAATTACTTTTTAATATTAAGAAATAAAAAGTAATAAAGATTATATATATAATAAGTTTAATAGAGATAGAGCTTAAGTATATTTATAAGAGATTTAGTTACTTATTTATAACTAAATTATAGAAAATTCTTAAATAAGTAAATTATAATATAAAGAGAGATATCCTAGAGCTAATAAAATATTTTTATTATTATTATTAAATTAAGGGATTATTTTCTTAATACTTTAAGTTCTTTTTGAAAAATAAAACTAACTTTTATAATAAGATTATAGTAAATATTATATATATAAATAGAAAGGTTATATATTATATATAATTAATATAAGTAATAGATTTTAAATTATAACTTTATTTTCTTTATAATTTTATTATTTATAAAACTTAAGAGGCCTTTTAAAAGTACTAGTTAAATATCTATCTTAATTCTCTAGATATTATAATATTTATTACTAGTACTAACTTTATTATTAATAAATTTAGAGCTAAAGTATAGATAATATATTATTAAATTTTAGTAGAAGTATATTAATTAATTAAGAAGGTTAAATACTACTACTAGGTAATTTAATATAAAGATTAAATATTTTAATATAAAACTAGATTTATTACTCTAAGTAGTAGTAAAAGTAGTAAATAATATAATAAGACCTAGTAAATTAGTTCTTATATTATTTATATATATAGCTATATTATAAATTATTATAAATATTACTTATATAATTAATTAAATATAGTATATTAAAATAATTAAAAAAGTAATAGTAGAGCTTTAGAATATAATAATAAAAAGGAAGGTAAATAATATATAGAAAATTAGAAATAAACTAAATATAGATAAACTACTTTTAAGATTACTAGAGCTAGAATTTAAAGTTTTTATATTTAAAGAGAAAGAGAAATAAACTAGGCTATTTTAAGTATTTACTATAATAAATATAAATAATAATTATAATTAAAATTATTAATAAACTTATTAAGTTCTAAAATATATATATTAAGCTATATAAATACTTTATTATATAAATAAATAAAATAATAATACTCTAGGACTTAAGAGCAAATCTTTAAGCTATTTATATATCTTAACTTAATCTAGCTATAATAATAAGAATATTAAATATATATATAATAGTATCTATTAATTAGCTTAATCTATTATAATTAAGGCAGGTAGATTACTCCTACTTATACTTATATATATAGCTACTTTAGTTACTCTCTTATATTAGTATCTTTATCTATCTTTATAGCTTTATTTTTAATACTTTACTTAAAGGAGATAAAGGTATTATAAGTTATATACTATTCTTAATAATTATAGGCTCCTACTTATCTTAAGAACCTAGAGTTTAAGAGTATTATAGAACTTAAAGAATAAGGTCTTTTCTAGTAGCTTAGTAAAGCTATTAATTATTATTTCCTTTATAAAGGTATATTTAATATAACTTACTTACTCTCTATATTTTTCCTTATAAAGTAGTATTAAGTCTTAATATATTTTAAGCTCTTATAATTTATTAAGTTATTTATAAGTATAATTACTCTTTAATTATTATAATAAATAATAACTACCTTTAGCTATATAATTACTATATTTATATTATTCTTTTTCTTCTTATCTATATTTAATTTTATAAATAGTCTTTATAGCTAGAGAGCCTCCCTAGTAATATTTACTTGAATAATATATTTAAATTTATAGCTTAATAAAGTAATTATTATTTAATACCTAGAAGACTAGCTAATACTAGTACTTCTAATATTAAAGATATAACTAGAGGTTAATTTTTAAATATTAAGGTCTCTAGCCTAGTTAATATTAATATACTTTATAAGACTATATAATTTATCTTTATATATAAGATATAGGTCTTTTAATTTTTATATATATTATAGAATTCTCTAGATTACTTATTAATATAAGTTATCTAGGTTATTTAATAATAGTAGATACTATATAGGCTAGATCTAGGCAAGTACTTAATATAAGATATATTAAGGACCTAACTATTAACTAGTATTATTTCCTTTCCTCTTCTAAATATAAGAACCTATCCTTAGACTTATAGAGGTAATTTTCTAATATAAGGGTAGCTATAGATATATAGTCTACTATATAATTTTAATATAAAATCTTTTTAATATAAACTTACTAATTAATATAAATAGCTTTTTATTATTTATTATATTATATATAAACTTTATATAGTCTAAGATTAGTTATTTTAAATCTCTTATAAAGTGCATTTTTTAATATATAGATCTTATTAATATTCTTACTAATAATAAGGAGGTTATCAATATAGATAGTAATATATATACCTTCTCTTATATAAAGACCTAAGTCTACTATTATTAATTAAAAACCTAGCCTAGTAAGAAAAATTATAAAAGTTTTATATTATATATAAGGGGCTTACTTAAGGCTATAGAGTACTTTATAAAGCTTATAGATATAACTTATATTATTATTATAATCTATAAGCTATTTATTTAATATATATTTCTTTATCTATATTGCTATATAAAAAAGCTATTTTTATATTTATTTATTTTATTTCTAAGTTAAGTGCTACTATAATAATAAATAATACCTTATAGGTTATTAATTTAATAACTAATATAAAAGTCTTAAAGAAGTTAATCCCTTTAACTTATTTAAAACTCTAAATAACCTAGTATAATTTATATTAAATAACTTAGTTATTAGTTCCTTATTTAAACTTATAAACTTACTTTCCTTATAGAATATTTATATCTAATTATAATAATATAAGACTCTATATATTATTTATTTAGAGGGCTTATATCTCTTCTTTTATATTTTAATATTATTTTTTAATAATAAAATTATACCTTCTATAAAGATATATAATTTAATATTATTAAAGTTATTTTCTACTATAATAGTTATAAAAGTAAGGATATTTATAAAGGTATATAACTATATAAATTATAATATAGTTCTAAATATTATAGCCTAGTAGTTATATTTATTCTTTATTATTTTATATAAAGAAAAAAGATTTAGTTATAGACTATATAGAGCTATTCTTCTTATATCTTTTTTTACTAAGAATATTATCTAGTATTATATAAGTAACTTTTATAAAGGGATTTTAATATATAATCTTAATTATTATAAATTTACTTTTAAAGTATATATTTAATAAGTTAATAACTTGCCCTCCTATAATAAGTAGCCTATAAACTATATTTCTAATAAAGTCTAATAATATTACTTTAATATCTTTTTTATTAACTTTCTTTTAATTAGCTAAAAAGGAGAATATTATTATACTTTTATATTTATTATATAAATATTTAAAATATTTAGTTTTTTAATTATAGATAATTTTAAAAGGTATTTTATTAAGAGCTATATATAATAAGTAGTTCTTTAAATAATTAACTAATTTTAGAATTATTAATTAGTATACTTTTAATATTATACTATTTATTATTATAAGAAGTAGTTTATTTTAAATTATAATATTAAAGGTCTTAGTAAGTTTATTTAACTAATATTATTTACTAAGTAAGGTTTTAAATATAATTTTATACTTTATTACTTACTAATTAAATATAATACTTATAACCTCCTTTATATTATCTATATAAATTAACTAGTACTACTTATATTAAGGTTCTCTTATCCCTAGGAATTAGATAAAAAATATAATATATTATTATATAAATTCCTTAAATTTAATTACTTTACTATTATTAAAATAACTATAGCTATTTATAAATATAATCTAATATTTATACTTATTAAAGCTTATATTATAAAAAGGCCTATAAATATTAGTATAGATTATATCTCTAAAGTACTCTCTTTTCTTAAGAGCGCTATAATATAGTTTCTCTCTTATTCTCCTCTATATATAGAGCTTATAAATATAATATTCTTAAGTAATATTTATTTTATTAACTATTTTTTTTAATTAATTAAAATTATTACTATTAAAATACCTTATTTTATTATATTAAATTTCTAACCTTTTTAGAATAATATATAAAGTTAAGGTATAGTTTATAAGAGCTTATATAAAAAAAGTAATAGTTTATAATATAAATAGCTTATTAAAATATTTTATAATAATTTCTCTATTTTCTTTTATTATTTAATATAAATTCTAACTAATATTTATTTACTACTCTTTATTAAGAAGCTATATAATAAAGATAAGGTTTATTTATACCTAGATCTAGAGTATAGAGAACTTTATTATAAAATATCTTTATAAAGATCTATTTATAATTTTATTAATAAATAGCTATAGATTCTTTATAATTACTTAGAGATTATAAGCTAAAGATTAAATTTAATATTTAAAGAGCTTAATTAGTATATCTATTTTATTTATATTTAAACTTAATAAAATACTATAATTATATATAAATTATAAGACTTAAATATAATTATATAAAAAAATAAAATAATACTATTATTAATAATTAAAATTTTTAATTAACTATATATAAAAGTTATTTATATAAAATTAAATATTAAAAATATATATTATTAATTATATATTATTACTATAATATAGTAGTCCTATATCTAGTATATCTCTCTTTTAGGTTAGAGAGGCTATAGGTTTAAATCCTACTAGTAATATACTCCTAGGGGTTAGGATCCCCTAAGAGGGACTAAAAATTAGCTAAGCCTATAGCTAAGGGTAAAAACTAGGCTATTTCTATAGTATTATTATAGTAGCTATATCTTCCTACTATAAAGAAGGCCTTAATCTAGGGAGAATTAGGAAGTCTAGGTTATAACTCTAAATCTAGCTATATTTAATATATAATAAGATTAGTAGAACTTAGGGCTAGGAACTTAAGACTAGAAGGTTAAGTAGCTTAAGGACTAGTAAGAGTCTTATAATAAGGCTCTATTTTCTTTAATTACTAATAAGATAATATAGCTAGGTAATTATAGGTTTTTTTTATATTTTAATATTTAAAAGGGGTAATTAGCTTTATAATTATTAAATCTATATATAAATATATAGTAGCTCTAGTATAGGCTATATATATAGTACTAGAGTTTTTACCTAGCTCTTTAGGGTATAGTTTTTCTCTAGTTATTATAAAATAAATATATTAGATACTACCTTTAATAGGAGGTTTATTAGTATATAATTTAATAATAATATTAATAATAATAATAATATATTTATAAAGAAAATAAATAAAAGATAATATTTTATTATTATTATAATTATTTTAAATATAAAGTTATATTTTTTAATTTAATTAATATATTAACTACTTTTTAAAAGTATATTAATAAATTATATAAAAGTTTTATTAATATTATTTATATTATTTATTTAAATAATATTCTAATCTTTAATAATAAATATATTATATATTTATAATATATTTACTAAGTCCTTAAGAAGTTATATAATATAAAGTTATATATAAACTTTATAAAATATAAATTCTTAATTTTTGAAGTAACTTTCTTTAAATTTATAATATTATTAATAAAGATTAAAATAAAGTTAAATTATATAAAATATACTAGTTTATTTATAATAAACTAGCTTTAGGGTATATTATAAATAGATATTAATTCTTATATTAATATATTTAAAGAAGAAGATTCTTTAAGATAAATAAAAAATAAGTTCCCCTTTTATTATAGCTAAGTATAGTTTATACTTAAGCTCCTTACTTTAAAGATAACTTAAGTTAAAGCTTAAGTTTATAATATACCTCTCTATTAATAATATACCCCTAAGTTATATATAGACTATTTTAAGTATAGAGTATCTCTAGAGTATTAGTAGAGTATTAATAGAGTATTAATAGAGTATTAGTAAAGTATTAATATTATTATCTCTCTATAGGTATAGTTTTATTTATTTTATTTATCTTCCTAGTAATATTACTCTATTACCTTACTTCTTTTTTTACTTTTTCTTATCTTTCTTTCTTTTAATTTTATAATTTATATTATATTTTATAATTTCTAAATTATTCTATTATCTCTTTATTATAATTTTTAATAATAATAATAATTTATTTTAAAAAGCTAGTAATAAAAATATCCTTATTATTATATTATTATTCTCTAATTTAAAAATTATAAAAGTTTTATACTTATTTTAAATATACTTTATTAATATTTAATAGCTAAGAAAATAAGCTATAAGTAATTATTAAATTAAAAAAAATTTAAATAATAAAGCTAATAAATTAGCTAAGTAAATTTTAAAAATATATCTTTTTTAGAGAAAGGAGGGAGAGAAAGGAAGGAAGGGAACAAAAGAGAGACGGAAGAAGAGGACACAAAAAAAGAGAAAAAAACTGACGAAAGGAAAGAGAGGAAAGATGAAGGAAAGGAAAGAGGGAGAGGAGGAGGAAGGGAGCGCGGGAGGAGAGGGGAAAAGAACGGGAAAAAAGCGAGGACCGGAAAGGAAGGAGAGGCGAGCGTGAGCGGAGAGAAGGGGAAGAGAGGGAAAAGGAGCGGAAAAGAACGGCGAGAGGGGGAAAAAGTCAAAAGAGAGGAAAGAAGGAGGAGAAGCGAGGAAGGAAGAGGGAGAGGCGAGAGAGGCGAGAGGAGGGGGAGGGAGGAAGGGGACGGGAGTGAGGGAAGGGAGAGGAAGGGAGGACGGGTGGGCGGAAAAAATGAAGAGGGGAAGGGGGAAGAAGGGAAGAAGGAAGAGGGAGAGGAGGGGAGAGAAAAGGAAGATGAGAGACAAAGAAAAAGAATGAGAAAGAAGACAGAGATTTTTAATATATTTATATAAAATAATTAAATTAACTATAAAATATTAATATTTTAAATAAAAAGTTAAAATTACTAGTTATATCTATTCTCTTTATTTCTTTTTCTTACTTAATATTAACTATTTTCTTACTTAATATTAACTATTTTTTTAAATAATATTAAATATATTTAAATATATTTAAATTAAATATAAGAATATTTATAAAGAGTATAATATAACTATTATTAATTAAATTAGTTAAGTATAAACTAGATAATAAAGTTCTTTTATATATAAACTACTACTTTATAAGCTCTTATTATTAATTTTATTATTAATAATTTACTTTTATTAATATAGTTAATATTTTTATATTATTTAATTATAATATTCTCTTCTCTTATATATAATATTATTATAAATTAACCTTTATAATAGAAAGAGTAAGCCTACCCTTAGCTAAATTAATTTTTAAAATAAAATCTAATAGTATTTTTAAAATCTTTAAGCCTAACTTACTTTAAATATAATAATATATTAGCCTTAAGCTATTAATATAAGTACTAAGCTAATAAATATTAATTCTAAATACTATAGCCTAGAATATAGCTATTATAATCTATAAATATATAAATATATTATATAAGTTATATTTATATTAATATTATAATAAAAGTAGAGTACCCCTTTACTAATTTTTAAAACTTAAAATTTATAATAAAATTACTAGCCTTACTTCCTCATTATTAATCCTAGGCCTCTAGGCTATAGCTCTCTAGCTTTTAAAGCTTAATATATTATAAATATATAATAAACCTACCCTAAATATAAAAATAAGGACCTATATTAAGAATTAGATAATTAATATAATTACTATTATAATAAGTAAAATCCTTTAATTTACTAGTATCTCTAAAATACCCTTAAGAAGGCCTTAAAGCTATATAATAATAATAATAATATTCTCTTTTATAAACTCCCTCTTTCTTAAATTTTATTTAAAATTAAGCTAACTCTAAATTAAATATAAAATAATTATTTAAATTAGAGATATTCTAGCTAATATTAAAAATAAATTATATTAAGAAGTTATTTAAATAATAAATAATATTTAAAGTAAATTTAATATATTTATAATTTATTATTTACTTAGTAAAGATATAGTTCTAGTCTTTATTATAATAATTATAGCTAAGTCCTTAAATAATAAGTAAATAGCCTAAGCCTTCTTTAAGAGTATAATTATCTTTTAATTTTTCTTTATAATATTTATAAAAAGGATTTAATTAAAAAATATCTTAAATAATATTAATACTTTTCTTTTAAAAATAAATATAGTAAATTAAATATCTACTATTAAAATAAAGAAAATATAAAGCTAATTTAAAGCTAATATATATTTTATTTTAATTATTTATTTTCTAATTATTAAAAAAGCTAACTTATTATATAATAAAGAGCTAATTTTAATATATAAAGTATTTAATTATAAGCTTTATAATAAGAGCTTTTAATTTAAATAATATTATTAATATTTCTAATATAATTATATTATAAAATATTATATTATATAGCTATAATATAAATAATATAATATTAATATATATTTTAAAAAGAGCTAAAAGAGAGATAATAATTATTTAATTATTAATAATAATAAAAAATTAAACTACTTTCTTTATAAAGATCTATATTTAATATAAAATTAATCTTACTTTATAAGAGCTTATTATTACTAGAATATAAAAATAAGCTACTTTATATATCCTTATTAATATATATAAAATCTAAATAATAATATTTTTTAAAATTAAAAATTATAAAAAATACTTTATAATTAACCTAGACCTTTTTATTTATAATATAAAAGTCTTTTATAAAGAATATTCTTTTAATAGTTTATATCTCTTATTTATATCTCTTCTTTAAAAAAGGACCCCGCGGAGAGGAGAGGGAGAGGAAAAAGAGAGAATGCGAAAGAAGAAGGAAAAGGAGGAGAGGAAACGGGTGTGAAGGAGAAAAAGGAAGAAGAGGGAAAAGAGAAAAAGAAGAAAGGAAAACGTGACGGAAGAGGACTGGGCGGGGAAAGGCAAAGAGAAGAGATAGGAGAGGGGGAAAGCCGGGAGGAAAACGATGATAACCGGAGAGAAAGGGATAGAGGTATAAGAGAATAGTTAATTAGGTAAGGGACGAGGAACAAAGGATATGGCAGAGCTGACTATAGGAGAGTAATAAGAAGAGAGAATAGGATGAAGAGGAAAGAAGCTCAGAAGAGAAAAATATTAAAGTAATAGTAGAAGAAGGTAGTAGGATTAATACAGGAAATGATAATAATTTATAATGAGTAAGTAAAGACAATAAAAAGGAAGGGAAGAGAAATTGTAATGAAATTGGAATTAAAGGTTTATATTTTTTGTATAATTAATTTTATTTAGTATGTATTTTATAACAATATTTTTTATATATTTTATTTAATAATAATACTTTTCTCAAATAATATAATAACTTTAACGTAAAGTTACTAATTTTATAAAATAATATACTTAAGTTTTATATAATAATTATTAGAAGATAGGTAGTTTATATAAATATTTTAAAAATAGTAATGTAATATATAAATATACTTATAATTTTAATAATTTTAATTATATTTTATCATTTTGATATAAATCTAATAGAATAACTTAAAATTAAGCTAATACTTTTATAATAATAGATCTTAATTATACAAAAGTTAAAGAAAACTACGCTAGAATATATCTTAAATAATCTCTCTTTAATTTAAAATAGAAAATAAACTTAATAAAGTATTAGCTAGATAAATAAAAAACTACTTTTATAATATTTTATATTATATAATATTAAAAAATATAATATAATTACTTTAAAAATTTATAATAAAATTATAATTACTAATATTATTATAAATATTAAATAAAACTAAATAATATTATTATATAAAAAATAATAATAAACTAGTAAGACTTTTTAATATAAAGATATATTAAAACTAATATATACTAAAGTATATAAATTATTTTAATATAAATATATAATAAATTACTAATAACCCTTAAAAGATTCTAGATTTTTAAATATTAAAATTAAATAATATAATAATATTATATTAAAAATTATTATAGGTCTTTATTATTAAATTAAGTAGCTCTCTTTTGGACTAGAACTTTAAAAAGAAAGTTAATATTTTTACTAATACTTCTTCTTACCCCTAGTAAGATAGATTACTAATATACCCTTACTCGTTATCTTTAATTAAAAAATAAAATAGTGATCTATACGTAACGAATTACTATAAATTAATTTAATTACTCTTATAATATTTAATTATAAAAGTTTAGAAATTTTAATAAATTTTAATAAAGTTTTTTAAAATATAATAACTATAGCTTTATAAAGTTATAATTAAAATAATAATAATTACGCTTTCCCTTTACAGTCTTTTTAATTTAATATTAATATATAATATTATAAGTATTTTTCAATTAAAGTAACCTTTTTCATGCCAAATCTAACATCAACCAGCTTAGTACTTTATCTTTTGGCGGGGAGAAGGGGAAGGAGAAGGAAGGAAAAAAGAAAGGGGGAGGACGGACGGGATGAAGGGCGAGAAAGAAAGAGGAACGGGGCGGAAAAAAGCGAGAGAAAGAAGGAAGAAAAAGACGGGAGTAGAAAGAGGAAGGAGAGGAAGAAGGAGAAAGAAAGAGAGAAACGGGGGCAGGAGAAGACAGGGATGGGGAGGGGGAGAGCCGGAAGGGAGAGAAGCCGGGAAGGGAAAGGAAGGAGAAAGACGGAGGAATAAGCGCGGGGGAGAGAAGGTAGGAGGAGAAGGGCGAGAGGGGCGGGAGGGGAGTGGGGAAGGGAGAAGAATAGAGGGCGAAAGGAAAGAAGGGGGGGAGAAAAGCGGGGGAGAGAAAGGAAAGAGGGGAGAAAAAGCGGGAGAGCGCGGAGGGGAGGGAGGGGGGAGGGGAAGGGGGAGACAAGCCGGAAAGAAAAGAAAAAAGAGAAGGAGGAGGAAGGGGAGAAAGAAGGAAAGAGCGGGAGATTTAAATATATTATTAACGGAAACTAAAGTTTAATTCTAAAAATATATAAAAAAAATAATTATTTTAATAAATTATTAAAATTAAAATAACTTTTAAATAAAAAAGTAGATTTATATATTTATTAGAGCTTATTACCTAGCTGCTTTATATATTGTAAACTTAGTTCGATATAAATAGAATTTAGAAATCTATTATTTCTTTAAAGTACATTTTTTAAAAAAAAATTAATTAAAAAACTATCTATTTTAATTTGAAAAAACCTATATAAATATTAAATAAAGGCGTTTTTATTAAATTATAATAAATATATAAAATATTACTTTAAAGCTATCTACTTTATTTATATTAAATTATAAAGTTAATTATTTTTTATAAAAATAATACTTTTTATAATGAAAAAAAGTAAAATAGGAAATTATATAAATTAGTAATAATATTTTAATTACTTTAAAACTAAGCTCTTAAAATAATTATTAATATATTTAAAATAACTCTAATTTAAACTTTTTATATAAAGTAAGAACTCTTTTAGTCGTCGTTACTTTAATAGTATAGTACTTAATTTTAAAATTAATAGAAAATAAAAAAAAAAATAAATATATTTATAATGAGCTATACCGCCAACCTAATATATTAAATCTCACTCTACTTATTCATTCAGAATATTCAATAAGGCTCTTTTTTAACACAGTTAGTCCATTCCACGAGCTCGCTCGCGCTCTTCATTAAATCATCCACCAGTAATATAAGAAATTCGGACGGAAAAAGAAAAAAAATGAAAAAGAGATAAAGAAAAAAGGAAAAGAGAGAAACTGAAAGAAGGGGAAAGAAAAAAGAGGGGAAGGTAAAGGAAGGAAGAAAAAGCGAAAGGAGTGGGAGAAAAGAGGAGAGCGCGGTAGAAAAACGGGAAAAGAGAGGGAGAACTGGGGACTATGGAAAGAAAAAGAGGGAGAGAACGGAAAGAAATGGCGCGGGGGGGAGAAAGGCGGAGAGCGGGTTAGGGGAGGAGTGAGGAGAAGGGAAAAAAAAGAGTAGTTATTTAGAGGGAGTCAGGTAGGATGAACGAAGGGGAGAGAAACAAAAAAGACAGAGGAGAAACGGGAGTGAGATAGTGGGAGAGTTAAGGTTAGAGTAGGGTGAAAAAAATGAGAAAGAAGAAAAGAGATACGAAGAGAAAAAGGGTAAAAAAGGGAGGGTCGTTGTGGAATGGTTTATAAAGTGTAAATGAATAAAAAAAAAGAAAAAAAGTAAAAGTCTGTAGAAAAATGGGATGAATTTTAAGTTTTTAACTAATTAAAAAATAAATTATTTTAAATATATAAAAAAATATTGTTTTAGTTGGTAAAAAATTTATTATTTACTTATATTAATGATTAATTAAATTCATTAAATTTATTTTATTTTTAATTTATTTTTAAATTTTAATTATAATAAGACTTTCTTTATTATTTTATTTTTATAAATTCTTTTAAAGCTTTTTTCTTTTTTTTTAATTTTTTTTCTTTCTTCTCTCTTTTTTTCTCTTTTTTTTAAATTAAAGTTTAAAAAGTTTAAAATATATAAAAAAGAACTAATTATTTAATTATTTACTAGTACTTTTAATTATAAATATAACTTTACTTTAATATATTAATATATTATAAAAATACTTTATTACATAATTAAAATTATTTTT
>WBSA01000053.1:0-65422 GCA_009828645.1 Calcarisporium arbuscula
CGTGCGTATCAACCGGGAGCCCTGGCCAAATGTAGGTATAAATAACTGCGGCAGGAAGACCGGGTGCTTTGCCCACTGTTCCGAATTTGGCTTTTCAAAAATCGGAAACTGTGGACCGCCAACGAGGCTAACGTCGTAACGCTCAGCGGTTGCAACCATGTTTTCGATCCAATCCGGATCGGCCAACTCATCGTCATCGATGACAATGACATATTTGAAGTTCGGGAAAAATTTGGTCGCAGTCAACCAGCCAGCATTATAGGCATTGCAGTTGCCGCGGTGGGATTCACCAATCAGCATACCACGATATTTGCCGGCTTCGAAAAGCGGAGCGGCAACGGTTGCGCCTTCCTTCTTTTTCAAAAGAAGAAATAATAAAATTTTAATATTTACTAAATAATAATCTTAAGAACGTCGGAATTATTTTCTTAATATCATAATCTTTATAATGGAGAGTAGCCTACCCTTAGCTATTAATTCTAAAATAAATCTAATATTATTTCCTAAAATCTTTAACTTACCTTACCCTAGGTAATATATATATTACCCTTAGTTTTAATTAAATACTCGCCTACTAAATATTACATTCTAGGTACTACATATCCTAAATCTAGTTATTATAATTTAATAAAAATATTTCTATAAATATATTATATAAGTTATATTTATATTAATACTTAATAAATAAAAGTGGCCTACTCTTTTATTAACTTTTAAAAACTTAAAATTTATAATAAAAGTCCTAGCTTTACTTTCTTATTATTAATTTAGTCCTTTAAGCTATAGCTCCTAGGTCTCTTAGAGCTTAATAGTATTTAAATATTAATAACTTCTCTAATATAAAAATAAGACTTATATATTACGACTAGATAATTAATTAATTATTTATCAAGTAACGACTCTTTATTTATTAGTATATTTTATAAAGTACCTTTTAAAAGACTTTAAAGTATATATATAAATAATATTTTTCTTTTTATAACCTCCCCCTTTCTTACACCTTTAATTTAAAATTAAACTAATTTTAAATGAAATTAAATACCTATTTAATTACAGATCTTTAATAATAGTAAAAATAAATTATATAAATTATTTAAATGAGTAAATATTTTTAAAATAAATTTAATATAATTATATACTATTACTTAATAATTATATTCTCATTTTTATTATAGTACTTATATATTAAATTTTTAAATATAAATAATACTTAAAATTTTTTTTGTCAAAATATATAATTAATTTTTTAATTCTCTTTTATGAATATATTCAAAAAATTTAATTAAAAAAGATTTTAAATAATATTAATCCTCTTTTTTTAAAAAATAAATATATACATTAAATATTTATTATTAAGTAAAGAAATTAAAGCAATTTAAAGTGAATATATATTCTACTTAATTATTTATTTTTTAATTATTAAAGAAATTAATTTTTATTATAAAAGAGCTCTTTTAATATCTAAGTTATTTATTATAGCCTTTATAAAATGAGTTCTTAATTTAAATAATATTATCTAGTATTTTTATTAGAACTTATATTTAAAAAAAAATCGTATATTAATAGCTATACTATAACTAATATAATATGAATATATATTTAGAGAGAAAGCTAAGAGAAAGATAATAACTCCTACTTATTACTAATAATAAAAAATTACTTCTTTCTTTATAATAATCTCAATTTTCTATAAACTAATTTACTTATAATAGCTTACTATTATTACAATATAACATAAACTACTTTCTATATTCTATTAATATATATAGATACTCTTAATAATAATACTTTTTTAAAATTAAAAAATTATAAGCACTCCTTTATAATTTATTGTAAATTTTTTTCATTTATAATATAAAGGCTCTTTATAAAAAAGTTTTGCTTTTAATAATTTTATATTTGCTTATTTATACTTTCTCTTTTTAAAAAAGAGCTGTATATTATATTTTACTATTAAAGTATATAACTCTTAAATAATACTTAAACTCTTTTAATGTAACCTCTTAATTAATAAAAAATATATTAAAAGATAAATACTAATTAAACTTTTAACTTCATTATACTTTTCTTTTAAATTAAATATAATATAATTATATTTCTAAATCTTTAATTAAAATATAAAAAATATAGAATTTATATATTAAAAATAATATTAATAGTATTTTATTTATATTAAAAAGTACTATATTTTATATATATAGTAATATAAGCTTTTAATCCTAACTATATAATAAAAAACTAGATTAATATAATAATACCGTTTTTAGATTACTAAATTAAATTATAATAATTTTAATCTTTTAAATAAAAAGATAGAGAGAACTTTAATCTCAATTTTATATAAAATCTTATTTAAATTTTCTCATTTTTTTTATTAACTAACTTTAACTTATATTACTTTTTCATAAAATCTTTAATTATCTTTATTTAATATAATACTTTCCTCTAAATATATAAGAATAACTTAATTTACTATCTTTTATAAGATATTAACGTTCCTTGTATTATATAGTATATAATATAGTAAATTTTATATAAAATTTTTAAAAATTTAGTAACTTAATATATAAATATTATTAGAATTTTAATAATGTAATTATTTTTATAATATATTTTATAAATTATAATATCCTACCTTAAATTAAATTAATATTCTTATAATATATATTTTTTAATTATAAAAGATAGAGAATTTAGTTAAAATAACTATTTAAATAATCTCTTTTTAATTAAAATAAAAATAACTTTTAATAAGGTTATTAATTAAATAAATAAACTATTTTTAATATCATTCTATATTATATCATATACCTACCATATAATTAATTACTATAATTTATAATAAATTATAAATAATTAATATTATTATTATAATATTAAATAAGCTAGATAATATTATTTATCTCTAACATCATCATCACTTCCGACGACTTTTTTAATATCAAGTATATCATTACCCTTACTCTTACTTCTCACGTATCTCTCTTATTTTAATCTACCTCTATCCATATATTGCTTAATCTTTTAACAGTTCTAGATTTATTCAATCTTACCATTAACTCACTATCCTCACTCTTATCTTCACACTTCTTATCAGTGTTTTATTATCAAATTAACTTCTTTTCTTCTTTTTTAATATAACTTTTAAAAGACATTAATATTTTTATTTAATATTTCTTTTTATTTATTTTCATAAAAATATTAATACTATACCTTTACTTCTACTTTATCTTCTCTAATTAGAGAATAAGTTAATATTTATTACTTCAAGTCATTATTATAAATAAATTTATTTGGATTTTTATTATATTTAATTATAAAAATTTATAATTTTATATAATTTTTTGTAAGCCTTTTTTAAAATAGATAATTATAGCTTTTATAAAGCTATAGTTACAAATAATAATAAGTAACTTTAATTTAATATTCTTATTTCATAGTAATTATAACTATTATAATTATTTATTATCAAGAAACTTTTTAAAAATATAATAAAAGCTTACTATTTTCTCTTTTTTACTATAATTTTAAGTAATTACTTAAATACTCTTATTACTTACTTTATAACTTATTAAAGAAGTACTAATTTCTTTTTAAAAATTAATACAGAATTATACAATTTTTATAAAACTATATTATATTATAATTAAAATAATATATATATCTTATAATTATAACTAACTTAATTTTATTTTATAATTTTAATTTGATATAAGTGTTTTAATTTAAATTAATTATAAATATTTATTAATAAGCTCTTTTTTATAAGATTATTAATTATAGTTTCTTATATTCACTACTTACTTTTATTTTAATTTATTATAATATACTCAATAAAATTAAAGGCTTTTTACCTAGAGCTTTTTTATATAAAATAATATTTTTATAAAAAAGATTTTTAATTTATTTCTTATTTTATTTATTTTCTTATTTTAACTTATAAATTCTTAAGAAAATAAAAGTTAATTATTCTTAATTTTATACCTAATATAAATTTTTATATTTAAAAAATAGATTTCCCAGAAACCAAGCTTAATTTAGTTATCATAAATATTCTTTTAATAACCTATTTAAAATAAAATAATCTTTAAAAAATATAAAAAGTATATTTTATATACTTTACTAGAGCTTCTATCTAGCCTTATTAATATATTTTAATTTAATATAATATCTAAAACTTTAAAAGTTATAATTTCCTTTCTTACAATAAACTTTTTTATAAAAATTTTTAATTAAATTATATATTTTTAATTTTAAAATATTTAAATATTAATACAAGTCTTTATTACCATTATAATTAAATCTATTAAATATTTACTACTTTCCCTTCGACTCTTTTCTTTCTACATTAAATTCGCCCCTCCTTCCTTTTTATCCCCCTCTTCCGTTTTCTTCCTTTCCTCCCGAGCGCGCTCCACCCCCGGGAATTATATACACAGTAATATCTTTTCATTTTTTTCAACTACGATCTTTAAAGTATTATTATATCATTTAACAATAACATCAATTGATAAACTTTTTATATAGAAACATAAAAATTCTTTTATTAAATCTCTATTTTAATTTTCTATTACTTAATTCTAAAATAAATATATAAAATAAGAAAAAAGTAATATTATTTATAATTAGTTATATTAATAATATATTAAATATAACATTTATTATATCTCCAGATCATTAACTAAAGTCTTTTTTTAAAAGCTCTGTATTAAAAAGCTAGCTAGAGCTTTCTTAAATATACAAAAATAATATAATAATTATTATTAACATACAACACAAGGAAACTCTATCAAATAAATAATTGTAATACTAAAGATATTTTAATTTTAAAGTATTAATAACTCTAAAATGATTTTATAAGTTATTATACTTTTTATAAAACCTTTAAAAAATATTAAAGCTCTTTCTTTATTTAAATACAATAACTATATAAACTTAAAATAAGTTTGTTTTTTTATAAAGGTTTTTTATACTACTTTTTACTTTTATTATTATTATACATTTAAAAAAAATATTTATTATATTAGTTTTTATTATTAATAATTTTAATATAAAAAGTATTATTATAAAACTTATTATAATTTTATATTAATTTTATATTAGCTCTAAAGAAATTATAAATAATAAAATATATTATAATATAAATTTTAAAACTTATTTTATTTTTTAATTTTTTTATAGAATTAATTAAATACACAAGAAAAAAAAATTAGAATTTTTATAAGCTTTTTTTAATTTTAAGCTTTTTAAATATTAAACAGTAATTATTTAAATATTAAAAAACCTTTTGTTTTATTTAACACAAAACTTAATTATTTAAAAAAAACTTCTTCTTTTAAAAAAAACTTATTATTTATTTATATTATTATTAATTAAATTATGAAAATTTCTTAAAAAATTATTAATCTTATTTATTTTTAATTTTAATTATAATAAAGCTTTCTTTTTTACGTTTTCACTTTTTATTAACTTCTTTTAGAGCTTTTCTTTTCTTTTTCTTTTTTTTTAATTCTCTTTGCTGCTCTCTTTCTCTCTTTTTTCTTTCTTTAAATTAAAGCTTAAAAAATTTAAAATATTATAAAAAAGAACTAGTTATTTAATTAATTTACTAATACTTTTATTATAAATATAAATTACTTTAATATATTAATATTATAAAATACTTTATTAAGTAATTTATTAAATTACTTTTTAAAGATTATAAAAATATTAATTATTACTTTTTTAATAATATTATATTAATTATATTTTATATTTTAAAAGGTTATTTTTTTACTTTTTTTAAAACACAATTTCTTTTTTTTAATACTTATTTTTTCACATCTTTCTCATCAATTTTATATTAATTATTTTCTTTATAATTAAAGTACTATATATATATAATTTTATTTAATAAATATAATTATCTACATTAAGATAATTTTTAACTTTCATAATTCCTATCAGTATTAAATTAAAATTTCTATTTATTTATTTATTATATTACCATTAACTAATATAAAGCTCTTCTTTTTATTACAACTATATTTTTTATTCTTCTCAATAACAGTCTATTTTATATTAATTCTTAATCATAATCAGTAGTAAGTTTACTTTTATTTTTAATATAATATTAAATACTTTACCTTTTTAATTATTTTTTCTTCTTTTAAAGATAATGAATAGTTAATATTAATTAATAGAAAATTATAAGTACACTGCTCTTATCAGCTCTTCTTTAAAAACGTCATTTACAACTATCTTAATTAGATTTTAATATAATATAATAAAAATTAATAATAAAATTAAGTACTTATTTATAATTATTATTATTATTATTTTAAAATTAATATTAGATTTTTATTACTAATTTGAAATTTATATTAATTTGAAATATAAGTCTAATTCTCTAGATTTAAATACAAATTAATTTACTATATCTAATAAATTCCGAGAGAGATAAAAAAAAATACAAAGTAAATTAAAAGAGTTTATATTATTCTTATAATTTAATATTATAATAATAAGTACTAGCTATTAATATCTTACTAGTTTAGATAATCTAATTTATTTATTATTACTAATTAATTAATTTATATGAAGACTAAGCTTATTCTCCTTCTTAAAATACTTGCCCTTAATAAAAAGTAGCTAGATAATTATACTAGCCTAGCTACTAATTATTATATCTTATAATATACTTAACTTAGCCTAAATAGAGTATTATATAGAGGTTTTTATCTAGCCTTAGTATAGTTTTTTCTCTATTATTATCTATAGATATACTATATATTCTACCTCCTATAGGTAGATAGTATAATAATAATAATAATAATAATAATAATAATACTTTCTTTATATATATATTTAATAATTTTTATAAAGTAAATAATATTATAAAATAATAATAAGGAGAGTAAGTTATTATTTTTATTATTTTAAGAATAATAATTCTAAATTATTATTAAAAATATATAATAATAATAAGTAGAGATTTATATATTAAGTAATATATAGATTATATATTATATTAATAACTATACATAATTATTTAAGTAATTTCCTTATTTCTTTTCTTTTATTTAAGAATTTATTTTTATATTATTATAAAGCTTTAAATAATAAATTAAATAATTAAGTAATTATATTATTATAGACTTAAGTAAATATATTACCTTATTTTACTAAATTATAGAGTATTTAAAATCTAAAAAGAAAAGATTTAACTATTTATTTCTTATTATTTATTATATTAATTATTCTCTTATAAATTTAATAGCTTTTATAAGTAGAGATTATAGCCTTAATAGATTATTTTATATATATTTCTCTATTTAACTAAGCTTAGTAATATTATAAAGAAAAGATAGTTTATATTAAAATAGATAGATTAGTAAGGTATTATAGAAGTAGTGAAAACCTTAGTTTTACTACTTATATAAGTAGTAGATAGAGATTTACCTACTTATAAGAGTAGTAACTAGATAGAGACTATAAATAACCTAAATAAATTAAATATATATTTTAGAGCTCTATAATATAGCTAAGCTATAAAGTAGAACTCACATGAGTTGAGGAAGCTAACTTATAAAAGTATAATATAGTTTTATAAAGAAGCTTAATTATTATAGATTTATCTTTTATAAAATTAAGCTTTTAGCTTATAACTAGCTTTTTAATTTCATTATATATATTAAAAAGCTTATAGCTAGATTTTTTAATAATATTAATAAAAAATTAAAGTATAGTAAATATATTTAATTTATTAATTACTTTCTTTCTTTAATATATTATATTATTAGTTTTTAAGTTTTTACTTAGCTTTTAAAGTTTATTTAATATATTTTAAACTTATTTTTACTTTAAATTAAGTATATTATTTAATTTATTTACTTTAAGCTTAATTAAGCTTAAATTATATCTAAATTTCCTTTAATATTTAATTTTAAATTATTATTTTATTTTTATGTTATTAATATAAAGAGCTCTTCGTTATAAAGATTATATTTTATATTATATAAACTTTATTAATTAATAAGTTTTTAATATAAGTATTAGTAATAGTTAGATTAATTTAAATAACTAATGGTATATCTTTAATTTTATATATAAATATAAGTATTATTTCTTTAAGTATAGTTCTTTAATTATTATAAATACTTTATATTTAGATATTTTTAAATAAGTAAGTTAAAGCTAAATCTCTTTTTCTATATTAAGAATATTTAAAAAAAAGCTTTTATATATAGTTTTCTACTTAAGGTCTTATTTTAATATATAATTTAAAAGATATATAATTATTTTATTATTTTAAATTATCATTCTTCTTATAATTAGTTTACTTAATACTAGTAATTTACTTTCTTTTATTATTTTACTTTAAAATACTTATTAAACCGCAGCACTGTAATTATGTTGTTAATTTGATCCTGACCATTTGTTTCCCCGCCTTCTTGCATAGGTTTAGGTCACTATGTCACGCTAGCTCAACTAGGGTGGTTAATACATGACTTTCAACTATTATTAACGCAGGCCTTATTTCACTAGCCCACCCTGGCGCATTGTAGAAGTGCCCCTCGCATTTTATAATAGGCCTCTGTTTTAATAATACTCTTTTAATTTATTATTAAAATTAAATTTATAAGAATATAATTTAATTTTAATTTTTTATTATTTAAATTATTTATAAATTAAATACTTACTATAAATATAGCTTATTTAATTATTCTATATAATCTTTTTATAAATAATTAATTAAAATACTTTAGTAACTAATAAAGAGGCTATATTTATTTATTATATTTTATAATATTCATTTTATTTCTCTGATTTTACCTAGTATTTTTTTACTTTATTTTTTAATAAAATTAAATACTATATTTATAAGTCCCAAGTAATATTCTTTAAAAGTAATTATTTTAAATCTTACTTGAAAGTCTTATATTTAAGTATTATTTCTTTGATATTTAAATTATAAATAATTTATTTAATTTAGTATATAAACTTACTATTGAAATATATTTAAATGTTCTTAAACTTTACTATTTTATTAAATAAATATAATTATGATTTTTTAAATTTAATATTCCATAAAATTCTATAATAAATAATTAATACTTATTTAAAGAAGAATCTATTTTTATAATATTTAAGTTTATAAGCTTAATTATTATTATAATTATTTTAAAAGACTTTTTTCTTTCTTTTTAATTATTTATATAATTTTCTAATTATAAGACTTTATTTTAAATATTATTTTTGAGCTTTTTATTATTTTATATTTATTTTAAATTTCTTTAGTATATTTTTAAATAAAAGCTAGCTAGTATATTTATATTTCGATTTTTATATCTCTTTTTATAGAAAATATATATTTTCTTATTTTATTATTTTAGCTTTAATTACTTTATTTTTTATTTTATAATTTCTAATTTAAAAACTTAGTATATTTCTAATAAGAAATTAAGTTTAAAAAGATAATTTTAAACTCTTTTTTAAATTTAATTAATATTTAGCTTTTTAAAAGTTCTTTTTATATTTTAAACTTTTTATTTAAATTATATTAAGAAAGTTCAAATTAAATATTCTTTTTTTTAATTTATATCTTATTTTAACTTTATTTAAAGCT
The DNA here is from genome assembly GCA_009828645.1 of Calcarisporium arbuscula. Classification (NCBI taxonomy): domain Eukaryota; kingdom Fungi; phylum Ascomycota; class Sordariomycetes; order Hypocreales; family Calcarisporiaceae; genus Calcarisporium; species Calcarisporium arbuscula. Next base: position 9,608 of record WBSA01000053.1, read on the forward strand.
TATTATAAATCTTTAAAGTTAAATATTTAAATATTATACTTTTAATTACTTTTTTTAATTTTATAATATATACTATTTTCTTTTATATAATAATCTATTCTTTTTAATTAAAATTATAATTCTAAACTTATTTAAGTACTTTAAAATATATTTTTTTAAGCTTATTTTCTCTTTAACTTTTTATTAATTTTATAAATAATTTTTAAATTAATAAAGAATTATATAATATTATTTTAAGCTCTTAATTTAATTATTATAAGTAAATATATTTTTATAAAATATAAATTAATCTTTTTAATATTTAATTAAGTATATTTAAATTTATTTATTTATTTTATTATATTAATTAAAATACTTTAATAGAGATTTAGTTTACTTTTTATTATCTTTTAATTTTTTAAAAGTAATTTACTAAAGTTATCTATAGCTCTACGTAATCTTTTAACTTTAAAGTATTATTAATCTTTATACTTCTATTTTTACTTATCTTAGAGATTTCTAATTCTTTTAGCTTATAATAAACTAAATCCTAGTAAATTACTTAAAATTATACTAAGTAATCTAAGCTTATAGATTCTCATTAGTATAATCGTATAATTATCTTTTTTTAAATAATTCTAATTACTAGATTTATTAAATATAATTTAAATATTAAATATTTACAATATTATTTAACACTTAGTAAATAGTTTTATAATTTATTTCTTTTTTTATACTTATTTCTAATGTTATAATTACTTTTTTAATATAAGCTTTAACTTTTACTTATAAAAATCCTATGATATTATTCTCTTTATTAATTATTTTAATTATTTTGCTTACTCCTTCTTAAGGATTTATATTATTTATATATAGAAACTAATTAAGGTATTTTAATATATCACTTCTTTATTTATATAAATGCTTCTAATATTATCCTACCTATCTATTATAGAAATACTATCCTGACATTATATATTAGCCTCTAGTTTAATAATAGTGTTTATATCTTAAATAGGTTTTATCTTAAAGTGCAACGCAATTAAGCTGAAAACGAGTGCCTTTAGATCCTGTACAAGGTAGTAAAATACTCGGAGTCCCTCAGGGGCGGCCGACTCCGTAACATCAACCAGAGACCCAATCTTTGCTGTCTAATTAACTGTTAAATGCGTTCTTTGTGCCATCCCTTTTGCTTGTACGAACCTCGAAAGATATGTGATCAGCGCCAAGCCGGATTTCAAGCTCTTGTCGGCCGTCCTTGTTTTTTTGTGGCCATTTGGAATCATCTTCCCTGTTCTTGTTTAGTTTCTTGTCGTGTCGGAACGAAAGCTCACATACTTCGTTATTTCGCTAGCCTTGATAATACGCCTTATCTCGTCAACCACGACGGAACTAACGCACACTGGAGTCTGTGTCAGTATTCTGGTGTGATTAACATGGCTGCTCATGGTGGGCTTGACCGTACTCTCTTTGCGAATTAGACTATCGTTGCGGTAATTTGAATTATTGGCGTATCTCGCCACAGCGCTACGGCCATCTCCGACAACCCCGGAAATCGAACTCTACCAAGATGTTACCAGAGTGATAGTAATCAGCAAATTACTGTAGTATGCACCTAGAAATTCGTGGCCAAAACCGGCCCATATGACCAGAGCTATAAGAGAATGTGAGTAAGTCAAGTGTAAATGTTGGGAAGAAAAAAGGCTGCAGCGACGCACTAGTATCGTATATACAAGGGCTCATTAATCGTTGACATTATAATGTATTGCTTCTTGAAGTAATTTTAGCAGTTTTTGAGGATTAAATGAAGATTCGCGATTACAAGGCACGGAATAAGTTCTATTTCATGATATACTATTGAAATACTATATAAAGGTAAACTAATATCACTAGAGCCATATTATATTTAATATATACTTCTACCTTATATATAGATAATATATATATATATATATATTTAAAAAAGATATTATAAAATACTAAAGGTAAATAATATTTCTTTATTTTAAATTATTTTATTAAATATAAATTAAAAAAGATTTTATTTATATAATTTAAAATAATAAATATAATTTAGTTCATTAAATTACAAACTTAATATTAAATATTTAATTACTATTTTTAAAATTATCTCTTTATAGTTAATTATATAATAGAAAAGCTTTATTAGAAATAAATTTAAGTTTTTAAAAGTAGTATATTTATCTTCTTTTATTATTTTATTATTTATAACTTATTATTAAACTCTTCTAGTGAAAATAATTAATTTCTTTATCTTTATTTATATATATTATATATATTAAGAATTATTTTACTATATATTTATTAAATTATATAAGAGAACTATTAATAATTTAAAGTAATATTATAAATATAATTTTATTTAATTAAATAGTTTACTATAATAATATACTTCGTAAAAATATATTAAATAATTAGATTTAAGAAATAAGAAGTAATAATAATAAAGTTATATATATTATACTTTAGATATTTATATAATATAAATAACTTTTTTACTAGTAAAATAATAATAAAAGTATTTAGTAAAACTATAAGAAAGTAATTAATATAATTTTTAAAAAAATAATATTAAAAGAAAGAGAATTTTATATTATAATTAATTAGTTTAGCTCTCTTTAAAGAAGATTTTTTAGTAAATAATAATAATTATATAATTTTATTATTTATATTTAAACTTATATCTTTATAAAAAGTACTAAGATAAAGAGAATATATACATAATTTAACTACTAGATAAGCTTAATAAAATACTATTACTTATAGAAATTTAAAAGTTATAGATTTATTAATTATAATAATAGAACTATTAATAATTATAATTAATATAATAATATATATTTTTATTTAATTAAATAAGTTATTATAATAATATACTTATATTAAGTTCTATAATTTTATATAACTAGAGATTATTATCTTTAGAAGTAAGTTATATTCTTTATCTTATTACTTATTTAATTAATATAATAATATAGTTTATATATTATTTTATAATTTTATAAAAAATTATAAGAAGCTAGTATTTTAATAACTAAATATATTATAAAATAACTTTTTTATTATAAATTTACTAATTATATAAAACTATTCTCTAAGAATAAGTTAAAAACTAGCTATTTTCTATTTATTAATTAAGCTCTTGAAATTAAGTAATATAAAAATCTTGCTTTTAATAAGAAGAATAAGATAATATATTAAAAATAGCTTTTCTATTTAAGAAAACTAAGTTATTTAATTATAATATAGAATTATCTCTTCTTTCTTTAATTACTATAATGAACTAGCTCTAGGGCATATTGTAGATAGGTATTAATTCTTATATTAATATACTTAAAGAAGAAGATTCTTTAAGATAAATAGAAAATAAGTTCTCTCTTTACTATAGCTAAGTGTAGTCTATACTTAAGCTCCCTACTCTAAGGATTACCTGAGCTAAAGCTCGAGTTTATAATAATTATTACTTACTTTCTCTAAGATATATTAATTACTTTCTTTAAGATTATACTAGTAGCTTTCTTTACTAAATTTATAGTAAGTTATTTCTATATTATTAAGTTAGTTCCTGCTTACTAAAATGAAGAATTTAATTATTATCTTTTTATTAAAAATATAATTTAAGAGTTTAGAGAGAAATAAGAAACTTGGAGAAAAAAAACAAGTTTTAGTTTATTATATATAATTTAAAGTATATTAATATAAGAAGAAAGTTATAAAATATTTAATTAGAGAAAGTATTATAATAATTATATAGAAAATATAAAATGATTTTTTTAATAAAATATTATCTAGTAAATATATATTAATATCTATTAAATATTATATAAGAAATTATATTAAAGCTCTTTAAAGTTAGTTAATATACTCTTTTAGCTTTAAATTAAAAAATATAAGGAAATTTAATTTTATTAAAAAAACTACTAGTACTTTAATTAACTTAATAAAAGAGTATATACTTCATATAAAAAGTAGAAAATGTATTTATTAAAGTACTAGATATTATTAAATATAAAGAGAAGAAAATAAAAACTAGTAAATAAGTTTATTTTATTAAGAAGTAGTATTATTAATATAATAATTCAATTATAAATTATCTATAATTTACTTAAATTATAAGTAACTAAAGTATATACAAAAAAAATATTACTTATAATTACATAATCAAAAAGATTTTTAAAATTATATAATTATGATTTACATAAAAGTTTTAAGTTATTTTAATATATAAATTTATAATAAATATATTTATATAAAGCTTAGATTTAATTTATAACAAGGAAGTATAGATGTATATAATTTATATTATAGTTTAGAAATATAAATAAGAAAGTATATAGAAATTTAAGTTTTTATATTAAGTAATTAAGGAATTTTAAGCTCCTAATATACTTTATATTATATATAAAGCATTATAAGAAGTATTATTTTATTATTAAATATAGAATTAAGAGCTTATTTAATATTTGTTAAGTTAATTTATAAGAATTTTAAAGTACTTTAATTTATATATTTTTAATATTTCTACTTTTAATAATAATAAAGAAAAATATTATTAAGCTTTAGTTTATATAATACTATACTTAATTTAATTTTTAAATTAAATTACTATTTTAATTTTATTATATTTTATTAAATATAATTTTTAGTACTTAGTATAGAAATTTATTATAATTTTTAAAGTTTTCTATTTTCTATTTATTAAAATTATTAATAAATTCTTCTAGTAAATTATTATCTTTATATCTTAATCTTTTTATATTTACTTATAGCTTTACATAATTATAAGCTTTTAAGATTTATAGAAGTAATTACTAGAAGCTTTTATAAATTTATATTATAGATTTATAATAAACTTAATATTAAGAGTATTCTTAATTTCTTATAAAAATATTATTTTTAATTAATATAGAGCTTATTTAAGCTCTTATTTTACTTTAATTAATTTATTTAGCTTTATTAAAGAGCTATATTCTTACTCTTTTATATTTATTTTATTAGTATTACTATTATATATATAGCTAGTAGTATATTCTAATAGTAATCTTTATTAAAGAGTTTTAACTAGTTAAAATAATACTTTTATAAATTATATAATATATAGCTTCTTATTATTTAAAATCTTTTAAAAGTCTTAAATAATTAAGATAATACTTTTAAGATCTTTTATATAGTTATTATAGCTTTTTAATATAATAGAACTCTATTTATAAAATTAATCTTAATTTTTTATTCTTACTAGTTTATATTATATTTATAAGATATAATATTAATTAATATAAATTAGTTTACTAACTTATAAAAGTTCTACTTTATAACTTAGTTATATTATAGAACTCTAAAATATAAATTTAATTTATTTAGATTATTCTTACTCTCTATCTAGCTACTACTCTTATAAGTAAGTAAATCTCTATTTACTATTTATATAAGTAGTAACTAAGGTTTTTCTACTATTATAATATCTTGCTAATTTATCTATTTTAATAAAAGTACTTATAATATATCTTTTAAATTAAGAAATTACTAAATTAAGTAAAGATTATAAAATAATATTATTAATAAAATTATTTAAAACTAAAAGCTCTAGAATATTTAATAAATAATATAAATAATATAATTATTAAAAGTTCTTTAATTATTATATATAATATATATAATATAAGTAAAATAAAGTAATAATAATACTATAAATTATAGAAATAAATCTTAAAACTAGAGAAATAAGTATTTATTAATTTCTATAACTATCTAGTAGAAATAACTAGTAAGATAGAGGATGAGACTCGCTCTAAGAGATAGCAGTCTCAGTTATGTGGATTCCTAGGCATTAATATAAGTAGTAATACTACTATAGCTAGAATAGTGTACTCTTCTTTATTATTATTATTATTTCTTAAAATTAACTATTTAATATCTCTTTATTAAGTATATTATTATAATAACCTATTTAATTAGATAAAAATATATATTATTACATTAATTAGAACTATTAATAGTTCTCTTATTATAACTTGTAAGTCTATGACTCTTGAGTTCCTACAAGTACGTTATTCCATTGGGCCTACCTAGTGGTTGGGTTATGTATATATGTTCTCTCTATCTTACTAGTATTATATTCTATATTATAATTATAAATAGAGAAATAGATCTCTATTAAAACTATTACTTCTTAAATTAAAAAGAGAAAATCTTACTATTAATATTAAAAAACTAAACTTAAATAGTTAAAAGAAAGTATAATATTAAGTTATAAGTAATTAAAATAAATAATAAACTTTAAGAAATATTTTAATTTATAGATGTCTTAAATTATAAGAAATTAAAGTTAAGTTATATATACTCTATAAATTTAATAATAAAATAAGACCTTAAATAGAAAACTCTATATAAAAGCTTCTTCTTAAATACTATTAATATAGAGAAAGATAATTAGCTTTAACTTACTTATCTAAGGACTTTTAAATATAAAGAATTTATAATAATAAAAGAAGTTTAATTAAAAGAATAATATTTATATTTATATATAAAACTAAAGATATAAATTAATTATCTAGTTAAATATAACTCTTAAAATATATTCTATAAATCTTACAAGTTTAATTAAAGACTTAAAAACTAGTAATATAATATATAAAGAAAGAAAGTAAGTTAATAAGTTAAAATATATCTAAATATACTTTAAACTCTTTTTAATACTACTAGAAAGTTTAGTTATAAGCTTTTTAATATATATAACTAAATTAAGAAGCTAGTTATAAGCTAAAATATTAATTCTATAGAAATATAAAACTATAATAAACTAAGCTTTCTTTATAAAATTTATAATTATAGAAACTTAAAGTTTAAATATAAATTATAAATAACTTAAATATATATTAACTTTAATAAATAAGTATATTATTATAAGAATTTACTAAAATAGAGAGAATATATACATAACCTAATTACTATATAAACTTAATGGAATACTATACTTTATAGAAGTTTAAGAGTTATAGATTTATTAATTATAATAAAATAACTATTAATAGTTCTAATTACTATTATACTATATATTTTCATTTAATTAAATAGAATATTATAATAATATACTTAATAAAGAGATATTAAAAAGTTAATTTATAAAATAATAATAATACTAAAAAAGAGTATATCTTTATTAATTTAATAATATTATTACTTATATTAAGCTCTATAAATTTATATAACTAGAGATTATTATCTCTAGAAGTAAGTTTTATTTTTTATCTTAATATATAGTCTCCTTAGTTTATATAAAGTACTTAATATAAGAAAGATATATTTTTAATTTTTATTTAACTAGTATATTTATTTTATTATTTAAATCTCTTTTAATAAAATAGCTATTTATAATATATTTTCTTAGTTATTAAATATTAGTAAAGTATATTTAAAATAAAGATTATACTTTTATAATTCTTAAAATAAAAGATAATAATATAATAATAAATCTATTTTTATTACTAGTTTTTTAAAATAAATAATTATTATTATAAAATTTTATAAAATAAAGTTAAAATTATAAAGTAATTTAGTAAATAGAATATTATAAATAATAAATATCTAAAATAATATAAAAGTAATATAATAATATAAATTAAAAAAAGAAAGAAAAGAAAAAAATAAAGAAAAAAAAAAAAAGAAAAAAGAAAAAAAAGAAGAAAAGAAAGTAATAGAATAATAATATTAAGAAATTAAATAAAGAATATTAACTATTACTTATAGAGAGATAATAATATTAATACTTTATTAATAGTCTATAGATACTATATATCTAGAATAATCTTTAAGTAAATGAAAATATATTACTAATAAAGAGATATATTATAAACTTAACCTTTAGCTTATATTATTTTTATAATAAAGAGCTAAAGTATAATTTATATTTAGTTATAATAAAAGAAAACTTTACTCTCTTTATTAAAGAATCTTCTTTCTTAAGTATATTAATAAAAGAATTAATATTTATTTATAATATACTATAGAGCTAGTTTATTTAATTTCTACCTTTTTATACTTATTTTATTAATATTATTATTATATAGCTAGTAATATAATTTTCTTTAATAAAGAGTTTTATTTAATTAAGATATTACTTTTAAAATCTTTATAAAGTTATTTATAGCTTTTTTATATAGTAAAACTATATTTATAAAATTAATCTTAATCTCTTATATTTATAAGATATAATAGTACTTGAAATAAGTTAACTTATTAAATTATTACTTTATACAAATATTACTTTATAATCTAGCTATTATAAAGCTCTAAAAATAGATTTAATAATTATAAATTATCTCTTTATTCTTTATTTATTAACTTCTCCTATAAGTAAGTAAATCTCTCTTTACTATTATATAAATAGTAAACTAAGGTTTTCTTACTTTTATAATATCTTACTAATTTATATATTTTAATATATTTAAATTACTATAAAAATTATAAATAATAGTATATTTAAGAACTTTTAAATATTATTTTAAATTTATTTTTCTTCTTCATTTTTTATTAATTTTATTTATTTTATTTATAGTTTTTTAAATAAAAGAAAATTATATACTAATACTATAATTTCTTAATTTAATTATTATAAATAAATATAGTTTAATATAATATAAAATAAAAATTTAAATTATTTAATTAGATATATTATAAATTTTAGTTACTAATTTATTATATTAATTAAAATTATTTTAGTAAATATTTAATTTCTTCTTTATAATATATTAATTTTCTAGAAGTAATTTAATAAAGCTATTTATAGCTAAAACATCTTTAATAATCTTTAATATATTATTTAGCTCTCTAATCTCTATTTTAATATAATAATTAGAAATTTTTAATTTATTTTAATTTATAAATTTATATTTAAATTTATTTTTAATAATTATAACTATTTTCTTTAATATAATTTTCAAACTCTTAATTATTAAATTATAATAATATAATTATATAACTTTCTATTACTATATATAAGGCTTATATTTACTTTTTTTAATAATATATTATAGATATATCTCTTATATAATATAAAAAGTATTTAGTTTAATATTTTTTAAATAGTAAATTCTATTAAACTAGAGATTAATTATATAATAAGAGAGATACTTCTATAATATATAGTTAAAATAGTAAATATAAGCCTTATATATAGTAAAAGAAAGTTATATATTAAATTACTCTAGTTAAGCTTAGTATATATAGATAACTTAAATTCTTAAGTAAGAAATAAGAAATAATAATTAAAATGATTAATAAGAATAATTATAATATTATAGTTTAATAATTAAGAGTTTTAAAGTAATATTTAAGAAAATAGCTATAACTATTAAAAATAAGTATTAAAACTAAGAAATAAACTATAAAACTATCTATTAAGTTTTAAATAATATTAATTATAATAAACTAGCTTAAGTTAAATTGCAAATAGGTATTAATTCTTATATTAATATATTTAAAGAAGAAGATTCCTATTAAATAAGGAGAATAAGTTTTCTCTTTACTATAGCTAAGTATAGTTTATACTTAAGCTCCCTATTCTAAGAATAACTTAAGCTAAAGCTTAGTTTATAATATTAATAAATATTAATATTTATAATTATATTTTAAGTAGATTTAGTAATTAAAATTCTTTTAAGTAAAGCTATTAAGATAGAGAGAGTATATATATAATCTAATTACTATATAAGCCTAATAGTATTAAACTAGAGATTAATTATATAATATAAGATATATTTCTATAATATATAGTTAGAATAGTAAATATAAGCCTTATATAAAATAAAAGAAAATTATATATTAAACTATCTTACTTAAGCCTAGTATATATAGATAATCTAAGTACTTAAGTAAAAAGTAGGAAATAGTAATTAAGATAATTAATAAGGATAATTATAATTATAATATTATAGTTTAATAATTAATAGTCTTAAAGTTATATTAAAGAAAGTAGCTATAACTATAAAAATTAAGTATTAAAACTAAAAAAATAAATTATAAAACTATTTATTAAGCCTTAAATAATATTAATAAATATTAATATTTAAAATTATATTATAAGTAAATTTAATAACTTAAATTTTTAAAATAAAGCTATATTATAAAGATTATATTTAAGAGAGTTTTTAAATAAGATTATTTAAATAACTTTAGTAAAGTACTTTTAAAAAACAAAGAGACTATAAAAAATAAACTAAGTCTTTATTAAAATAATTTTAATTACTATAATAAATAAGTAAATAGAATTTATAATATATTTAATTAAATAATTAAAAAGATTAATTTATATTATATTAAGATATATTTATTTACAATAATTTAATTAAAAACTACTAAGATAGAGAATAAGACTTGCTCTTAGAGATAATAGTCTCTAGTTATATAAATCTCTAGAAGTTAATATAAGTAATAATATTATAATAGCTAGAATAATATACTCTTTATTATTATTATTACTATTATTTCTTAAAATTAACTATTTAATATCTCTTTATTAAGTATATTATTAAAATAATCTATTTAATTAAATAAAAATATATATTATAATATTAATTAAAATTATTAATAATTTTCTTATTATAATTTATAAGTTTATAACTCTTAAGTTTCTATAAGTATAGTATTTTATTAAGTTTACCTAGTGATTAGATTATATATATATATTCTCTCTATTTTAAATAGAGATTATAGTAAAGAAAAATTAATATATTAAAAATATAGAAATAATTACCTAGATAGTTATAAACTATTTAATTAACTTATTAAAAGTATAAAATACTTTAGAAAGAATTATTAATAAAAATATAAAAAAGAATAATTCTTATATAATTAAATAAAGGAAAAAAGAGATTAAAGAGATTATTACTATCCTTAGCTAAAGGATATTATGATAAGTTATATTTAGCTAGGTTAAGTAATTAAGTTAATAATAAAAACTAAGTACTTTTAATATAATTATATAGAAAAAATAAATAAAAATTTTATAATAAATATAATTATTAATTATTAAAGAAAACTAGATAATAGAAAATATAATCTTTTTACTATTAAAGTAATAAAGAATTATAACTTTCTTTTATTAAATTAATAAAGTAATATATAATTATATAATAAATATTTAAAATAATATTAATTTTACTATAGTTAAGAAAAGAAAAAGAAAAAATAGTAATTATTAAATCTTATATTAATTTATCTTTAAAGTATATTAATTAATTAAATTAAAGAGCTCTTAAGTTAATATATTAAGTTAGTATTTAAGTTTATATTAATAATTTTATAAGATCTTAATACTAAAGAATTAAAAAGAAAATAGGAATATTTAAATATTTAATTTACTATTACTTACTAACTTATTCTAGTAATATATTTATTATAACTTTAATTAAAAAGAAAGAGTTCATAAAAACTTAATAAACTAGCTAGAACTATAAATAAGATAAAAATAATTCTAGTACTTATTAAAATCTAGGGCTTATTATTAATTCTAATTTTAATAAAGATTAGTTAAATATATTAAACTTTTATATAATTATTATAAGACTTATATATAAATTTAATTAAGTATATACTATAGAACTTAGTAAAAGATATAGCTAAGGATATAGCTATAATTTAAATAGAGAACCTAACTAGAGATATAACATAGAATTAGATTAAGGAGAAAAAGAAGAATTTAATTAAATTTCTCTAGATAATAGTAAAAGAAAAGAAAAACTAAAAAAGAAAAAAGTATAAAATAAGAAGAAAGAATTAAAGATATAAGCTTTTACTTCCTTTTCTTAAGAAAATTTACTTAACTTACTAAATATCTAAAGCTTTATTTATTATTTAATAAATAAAAAATTAAATAATTATATTATATTTATATTTTTAAAAGCTTTAAAAGAAGTAATTACTTTATTATTAAAATTTAATTAAAAGTTTAATAGAATTAATATTATAAAATTCCTTAATAAATATAATTTATATATAGATATTAAATATTAAATTAATAAAAATATAGTTACTTATTTTATTAATTATATTAAAAGTAAAATTTAATTTAATATAAAGTAATTTATTAAATATAAGAAATAAAATAAAATTAAAAAAAAATATAAAATTAAAAAAAATATTTTTATATAAATTAAATTAAAACTTTTAAAAATATATTATATTATCTTAATTAAATAAAGCTTAAATTAAATATATAAGAGATTAATAATTACTTAATAAAGTATTACTTTTTAATTTAAAAGAAAAGAAAATAAATTTATTAAAAAGCTTTTTAAAAGTAATTATTAAAATACTTATTTAATAAAATATTTATTATATTAAAAAAATAAAAAGATAGATTTATAATAAGTTTTATTAAAAACTATTTTAATTTATTAATAATTCTTTTATAATAATATAAAAGAATTTATAAAAATCTAAAAATTATAAACTATATAATAAAAAGAAAGCTTATTTAAAAATAATAGAATATTATAAACTTAAGCTTTAGCTTAGGTTATTCTTAGAGTAGGGAGCTTAAGTATAGACTATACTTAGCTATAATGAAGGGAGAACTTATTTTCTATTTATCTTAAAGAATTTTCTTCTTTAAGTATATTAATATAAGAATTAATATCTATTTATAATATACCCTAGAGCTAGTTTATTATATAGAAATATATTTATAAATATTATATTTTAATTTTCTATTAATTTTATAAATTATAAAATATAGTAAAATATTATAATATATATTAAAATCTAAATTAAAGTTTATATAATATAAATAATAAAATAGAAAGAGTTATTAAGTTTATTAAAGCCTTTAATATTAACTTAATATAAAGATAAGAAGTGAAATTTAATTAAATAACTAAGCTTTTAAATATATAATTTAGAAGAAATAAGTTCTTATTATATTAAGAAAAAACTAATTAATAATATTTAAGAATATAAAAGATAATAATTTGAATAATATATTAGTAAAAGTATTTAATTAATTTTATATAAATATAACTTCAATAAAACTATATATAAGAAAGATAATTTATTAATATTATAGTAAATAAAATTATTTTCTAAATAATTATAATATTTATAAAAAGAATTATAAAATAAAGCTTATTTATTATAATTAATTCTCTAAAATAATTTAAATAGAAAATAAAGAATATTAACTTTCTCTTATATTAATTATTAATTATAAGTAAATATTAAATATATAAAAATTATATTATTACTTTATAAAACATATTTAAAAAGAATAAATTCTAATATATAATTAATTAATAAAATAATAAAGTATTAAAACTTAACTAGAGTATATTTAAAAAGAGAATAAATTATTAAATAACTTCTTAAAGAAATATAATAATAAGTATATATTTAATAAGTATATATAATTAAATTTTACTATTATAAAAAAAGTATTAATTTAAATATAAATAAATTTAAAAATAAAATTTTTTATTTATTAGAAGATATAGATCTAAGGTATAGACTAGGGAGTGTAGAGTAAATACCTTCTATAAGGCAGGGAATATGTACTATAACTAGCTCATAGGTTAGGTAAGGGAAATCCCTCTTATAAAGAAATAAATAGCCTTATAAAAGGTAAGAAATCCTTATAAAGAGAGATAAAATACAAGATATAAGAATATTAGGGAACCACAGGGGACTAATCTTATTCTAGTAATAGATATAGGATAGAAAAGTAAGTATATTGAAGTTATTATATAAAACTATCCTAAGGGAAATAGAGCTCTATTTATACCTATCTAACTCTTATTATAGCTAGTTATATCCGCTAGAAGCTTCGGGTTATAGTAAATATCTTATGCTAATATATTTTACTATAGTAGGTTATATAGGTCATATAACCACTATAGGATCCTTGCTATAGTAGAGCTTACAGGGGTTAGTGCCCGCTGGGAGCTTCTAATCACAGCAGTCAAACCACTATACTAGGTGCCTAAGGTTTAATATTATTATTAATAAAATTCTTTATTATATTAATATATAAATATATATAATTAAAGTAAATATAAATAAGAGAAAGAGATAGTAAGTTAATAATAATAATAGCTCTAGCTTTAAAGTAATAATTTTATATTAAATTATAAAAAAAGGTTTTAGAACTATTAATAATTCTTAGATATTTACTAAAAATAAAGTATATAGAAAAATTATTATTAAATATCTTAATAAAGAAATTATATTAAAGAAGTTAACTTTTAAAATTAAGAACTTTATAAAACTAATTTTTATATTTATTATTAAAATAATAATTTTTAATATAAATATATAAAATAAAATCTTTAAAATAAATTTCTTAATTATATATTTTAAAATTTTAATAAATATTTTAAAGTTATATTTATTTCTCTCCTTAAAAATACTAATATACTTTTTAATTATAATTTTATAAGCTTTATAACTTTAATTATATAGTTTTTATATAATAAAGTAAAAGGTTTTTTTAAATTAAAAACTATTAACTCTAAGCTTTAAACTCTAATTTTAAAATATAAAGAGTTTCTAATTATATTTAATTAAGTTAATAATTAACTATTAAAGATATTAATAGTAGTAATAAATATTACTAATTTATATTTTAAAAGAAATCTAGATAATTTAAATATACTAGTAAATTATAAAATAATAAATTAAAAAATATTTTTAATTAAGCTAGATATATATTAAATATTTATAATTAAGCTAGTATTAAAAGAGATAGAAATATTTAATTAAATTTAAAAAGTAATTATTAAAATTAAAATTAAAAATTATAATACTAAATCTTTAAAACTAATTTAAGTAATTATATATAAGTATTAAAATATATTACTATTTTCTACTAAAATATTTAATACTTTAGTAATAAATATATTATTTAAAAGAATTTATTTATATAAATAAAATATATTATAAAAAGTAAGTTATAAAATATTATTAAAATTCTTTATATATTCTAATAAAAATTAATAATTTAAGAAAATCTATAGTTAGTACTTTACTTAATAGTAAATTAAAAAGAAATATTATAAGTTCTAAATTTATTATATAATATAATTTTAAAGTTAAAGAAATTATTATAATCTAGTTTAAATAATTAATATTATCTAAATATATTTATATTTAAATAGTATTTAAATAAATTAAGCTATATATATAATACTTAATATAATTATTTTTATATATTTTATTTTAAAAATACTTTTTATTTAATTTACTAGAATTATATTTAATTATATTTATAATAATAATAATCTTTTTATATATATATTTCTTAAAGTAGTTTAAATTATTACTTTAATAGCTAGTAATATTTATTAGTAACTTATATATATAAATATTAATTTTATTAGTTATATTATCTTTACTAATAAAAGTAAATTTTATTAAAGAAAGTATTTATAATAAGATATATTTATAATACTAGTAAAAAAAAACTAAATAAAGTTAAAATTTAAAAGATTAATAAATAAGAAGCTTATTTAAATATTAAAGATATATATAGTTTTATTAAATTTATAAGCTTTTATAAATTATAAATAAATATATAGCTTAAATTAGAATATCTTTTTATATATTATTAAAAGAGTATTATATTTAAATAAGGTATTAATAAATAAACTATAATAAATTTAATTAAGAGAAAAATTATAATAATATTAATTCTTATTTTTATAAATAATAAAGATAGAGAGAAAATTATTATTCTTTAATATAATATAAATCTAATAAAATAAAGCTATTTCTTATTTATTAAAATTAATAAGTAGAAATAACTAATATATTATAAAAGTAGTAAATATAATAATATTAAAAAGAATTATAATTAAACTAAAAGAGAATATAAGGATATTTTATATATTTTTAAATATTTATATAGCTATTTATATAATTACTTATATATTTTAGAAATTAATATTTAAATTCTTATTTATTAAATTAATAACTTAATTTTAAATATTTCTAGTTCTTTTATAATAAAAGAGTTAATTATCTTTCCTTTTTTAATTATATAATTAAATATATTATAAAATAAGATAATATTATTATAAATATATTATTATAGAAACTATCTAAATTAATTAATTAATTAAATAAATAAATTAAAAAAATTAATAACTTTATTAATTTATATATTTATATATTATATATTAATAACTTTAAAGAATATTTAAGTAATAAATATAAAGAAATTATATTATACTTTATAAGTTTTAAGAAGCTAGAGAAAATATTAATAAAAAACTATAAGAATTTATACTTTAAAGCTTATAAGTATTTTATCTATAAAAGAAAACTATAATATTACTTATAATATTATTTTAAATTATTAGTAATAATAATAAATAATTTATTTAAATAAAAGTATTTAATTAAATACTTATATATAAAAATAAATATAAAAAAAGAGAGATAATTTATTAATAAATAAAAAGTAAATATTAATAGTTATTATTATAAGTAAATATTAATAGTTATTATTATAAGTAAATATTAATAAAGTAATTATAATTTATAAATAATATTAAAATATACTTTTTAAAGAGAATTTAAAAGAATATTTATAATTATATTAGAAAAATACTTTTTTTTAAAGTTTACTTTAGTTTTTAATATTTTCTTAGAAATTAAAGTAAAATATATATTATAAAGATAAAATATAATTTAATAAGTTAAGTTAAAGCTATTATTTTATTAAATACTAATTTTAAATTTATAATTAAATTTATTTATTAGATTATATTTAAATTTAAAATTATAATTTTTATTATAGTAAATAAAGAGCTAGAAATAAAGAAATATATTCTTTTTATATTTTATAATCTTAAAGTATAAATTATTTAATCTTTAAAATATAATTCCTATTTAAATAAAATAAATAAAGTAAAATACTAGTTTATTACTTCTATATTAGTAAAAATAATAAAAATTATAAACAAATAAGTTAAGAATATTAATCTAACTTATAAGCTAATAGAATATTATAAAGAGTATTATATAAATTTATTTTATTTTACTTTATTTATAAATAAAAGCTTATTTTATTTATTAAAGTAGAAATTTCTTTTTAATTTTTAATTAATTAAAATAATATAAAAAAAAGATTAAACTTTATAAAATAAGAACTAGAATATTTACTTAGAAAATAGAAAATATTAAGAAAGCTACTTTAAAAGTAATTACTTACTTAAAAAAGATTTATATTATAATAAAGAAAATAAAAATAAGAGATATTTAATAAAGATCTTTTAAAATTAATAATATTATACTATTTATAATAATATATAAAATATTAATATACTTAAAGAGAGTAAACTTTAAATAAATAATATAACTTTTATAAAAATATTTCTAAAAATATAATTATAAGTTATATTATTTAAATAGTATAATTAATATTAAATTACTAGAATTTTATATTATAAATTAATTAAAATAATATATTTATAGTAAAAAATAATAAAAAAGCCCCCAAAATAATAACAGAAGAAAAGAAAGAGAGGAAGAGAAAGAAAAGAGGAGAGGAAAAAGAGAGGGGTAAGAGAAAAAGAGAGAAGTACAGGAGGGGGAAGGGGGGAAGAAAAGAAGAAGAGTAGGGAAAAAGGGGAAAAAGAAGGAAAAAGAAAAGAAATACGGAAGAAGAGGAAGACGGGAAAAGGCGGGACGAAAGGAGAGGAAAAAAGGAAGAAAAAGAAGAGAAAAGAGAGAGGAAAGAACGAGGGAGATAGAGGAGGAGGAGAGGGACGGGGAGTAGAAAGGGGATAAGAAGTAGGAGGAGCAAGGGGAAAGAAAAGGGAGGGAGGAGAGGGGGGAAGCGGCGGAAGAAAGGAAAAGAAAAGAAAGAGGGAGAGAAAAAGGAGAGAAGAAAAGAGGAAAAATAAAGGAAGGCCGGGAGGGGAAGTGAAGGAACCGGAAGCGCGGGAGGAAGAAAGAAAGGAAAAGGGAGAGAGGGCGAGATAAGACGAGGGTGAGAGAGGGAGGAAGGAGGAAAGAGGGAACTAGGGACGGGACGGGAAGAAGAAAGAAGCGGAAAAGGAAAAAAGGAAAGAAGGCGGAAGAAGAAGGGAGAGGAATCAGCGAGAAGGGAGTAAAGAAGAGAAAAAGAGGAAAAGTACTATTTAATAAATAATTATATTTTTTATTTTAAAGAGTTATATAAATTAATATATTATAATTAAACTAAGTATTTTATATATAATTTAAATAAAATAAATTAAAAATTAAATAATAATTAAAAAAAGAATATATAATATATTCTTTATTTAAAATAATAGTTAATATAAAACTATTTAAATAACTAGAATATATAACTTTATTATAAATATTATAAATATTATAAAAAGTAATAAATAAAAACTTTATATAATAAATCTTTTTAGAGTATAAATTAATAAAATTAAGATTAAAAAGATAATTAATTTTTATAAAAATATATATAAAATAAGATTGAAATTTATTAAATATAATAATAAGCTTAATTATAATTTTATTTTTATTTCTAAAGAATTACTTAAAGAAATTAATAAAATTAATATTCTTTTTAAAAATAAGTTTAATATATAAAGAGAAATTATTATAATTAAAACTAGAGCTATTAAATATTTAAAATAATTAAGAATTTAATAATTATATTAATAAATATAATATAGTAATTATTTAGTTAAATAAATAAAAAAGTATTTACTTATTTTAAAATACTAATTTAAATTTTTATTTATATAAAACTTATTAAAAAATAAATAAATTTAAAGAAGATATTATAACTCTTATTCTAATTAGCTCTTAAGCTAAGAGTAATAAGGTTATTTATTTATAATATTAATATAAATTAAATAATAAAGATAATAATAATAATATAAAGAAAAGAAAAAGAAAAAAGAAAAAGAAATAGAGAGTAAAGAGAGAAGAACTATATAAAAATTATAGCTTTAAAACTAAAATAATAATTTTACTTTAAAAAGCCTTAAATATTATCTTTTTATATAATTAATTAAATATTTCTCTTATTTTTTTTAATTATTATAATATATAAAACTATTATATATTATTTCTTCTTCTTCTTCTTATTATTATTATTATTATTTTCTTTTATAATTATATTTATATAATATCTTATTATCTTTATTTATAAAGATTACTATATATATACTATAACTCTTATTAATCTAGATTAAAATACTCTCTTTACTAGACTTGTTTTAATAAAGAAAAGATAGTTTTAAATAATCTCTAAGTTTAAAACTCACTTTATAAAGTACTATAGATTTTTAATTAATTTTATTAATTAACTTTCTTTCTTTCTTCTCTATATTAGCTAGCTAATTATTTAAGTTAATTAATAAATTTATTAAAAAACTAAATATTAAAATCTTATATATTATATTATATAGCTTATAATTAAATCCTAGATTTAATTATATAAATAGCTATAGAAAATTATAAAATTAATATATTACTAATATATAATAATTTCTTATTAATTTATATTAAAAAGAATAGATAATAAGCTTCTTTATAAAAGCTCTACTTATAATGTTAATATATAATCTAGAAGAATATATTAGAATTCTTCTTAACTTTATCTTTCTTAAAGGTAGAAACTTAATATAAAGAAAGTACTAGGCCTTTATTTAAAATAAAACCTAAGATAAATCTTATTTAATATATAAATATATCTTTATATAACTTAATAAAGTATATTTATCTTAAATAATAGAGTAAATAATATATAATTACTTTTTTTTAATTTTAATAATAAGTATTAAAAAGTAAATATTTTTCATATTACTTATAATATTCTATTATATATTAATAATATAAATACTTATTAAATTATATAAACTTATATTATTATTATATAGTAAGCTTATTTAATTAACTTTAATATATTTTACTTCTTTAAGATATTCTCCTTTAAAGTAATAAAATAATTATTCAATTAAGAATATAGTTATACTAATATTTTTAATTTATTTATAATTTTCAAGAGAAACATAAAAAAATTATAAATTAGATTATAATTACTAAGAATATCTAGTATATAATTATATTTAATTAATAAGGAGTAGTTAATTAAATTTTAAATTTAGTTACTAAATATAAATTTTATATTTAAAACTAGATATTAAAGATAACTTCTAAAAAAAAAAGTTAAAAAGATTTTAATAATAATAATTATATATAAGTTAAGGACTTTAAAACTTAAAATATAAATAAAGTTAAATATAATAATTCTTTATAAATTAGATAGTAAGTATTAGTTATTATTAATAAATAACTTTATAAACTAAAGAAAATAAAAAGACTAGTAATAATAATTAGTAATATTCTTTTTTTAAATTAATTACTAATTATATATCTAGCTATATAAATTCAGATATTTTTAAATTATAATAAAATAATTACTTAATATTTTTTATATTTAAATAAAGATAAGTTTAACTACTTAATTTAAACTTTAGAAATTAGTTAAATTTATAATAATATATATTATAAAAAAGAAATAGCTTATTTAATATATAAATTAAAATAAGGAAATATATATTAATATATTTAATATAGCTAAAGAAAGGTACTTTTTAAAAAGAAAAGTTAATTTAAACTCTATAAATTCTTTTTATATTTAAAGTAATTTATTTAATTAATTACTTTCTTTATTTTTAATTAGCTAAAGAATATTATTTAATTTTAATAAATTTTACTATAGAAAGATAATTAAGATAAGTAAAATAACTTAATAAAAACTTATTTACTTAGCTATTACTAAATTAATAAAAATAAAGAAATTATATAAAATATAATTAATTATAAAAAAGGCTTTTTTATAAAATAAATATTAAATAAAAGTAAGTAATTTATAAACTCTTTATAAATAAGTAAATAACTTATTTAAAATAAGCTTTATATTTAATATTTTACTAATAATTATTTAAAAGCTTATAAAATTAATTAATTAATTACTTTTTTAAGAAGTTTTAATATTATTAAAATTAAAAGCCTTTTTAATTAAACTTATATTATATATTAAGTTATTAAGTTTACTAAGATAAGTAATCTCCTTAGAAAGCTCTTTATATAATTATTATTAATAAAGAGTATAATTATAGAT
Organism: Calcarisporium arbuscula; assembly: GCA_009828645.1. Classification (NCBI taxonomy): domain Eukaryota; kingdom Fungi; phylum Ascomycota; class Sordariomycetes; order Hypocreales; family Calcarisporiaceae; genus Calcarisporium; species Calcarisporium arbuscula. The sequence continues at coordinate 30,729 of WBSA01000053.1, forward strand.
TTTACTATAAAGTTTAAAGTAGCTAAAATAGAGAATTATAATAAAAATATAGCTTAATATTTTCTAATTTCTAATACTTATATTATAACTTATTTAATTAAGTTAGTTTTTAAGTAGTTTTAGAAGATATTTAAAAGTAATAAAGTTAAAAAATAAAGATATTATAAAGAAGCCTTAGGCTAAGAGTTATAAAGCCTAGGCTATTTAAAGAAAGTAAGGAGATATTTAATTAAATATATTAAATAGATATAAATTAGTTTATTTATTTATTATTTTCTTTATATTTTAGTTTCCTAGTTTATTTATTATTTTTCTTTAAATATTTATCTTTAAAATAGATTTATATTTAATAAGTATTATCTAAGGAGATTAAAATAGAGAATAAGACTTATTTTTAAAGATAATAGTCTCTCATTACATATATAATAGTAACCAAGAACTAGTAATACTAGTTAGAACTCAGATAAGAATACACATAAATGATGACATTTGATCTTCATTAAGTTGCATCAAGTTCCAATAGATAATAGTCTCTAGTTATATAAATCTCTAGAAGTTAATATAAGTAATAATATTATAATAACTAGAATAATATATTTTTCTTTATTATTATTATTATTATTTCTTAAAATTAATTATTTAATATCTCTTTATTAAATATATTATTAAAATAACTTATTTAATTAAATAAAAATATATATTATAATATTAATTAGAACTATTAATAGTTCTTTTCTTATAATTTATAAATCTATAACTCTTAAGTTCTTATAAGTATAGTATTTTATTAGGCTTATCTAATAGTTTAAATTATATATATATATATTCTCTTATTTTACTATATATAAAATTAATAAAAAGTTAAAGAGAAAATAAACTTAAAAATAATATTTTAAAATACTTAAATAAGCTATAAGCTATAATTTTAATTATAAAAAATAGATTATTATATAATAGAAAATAATAAATATTATAAAGCTAGAAAAAATAACTAAAATATAATATTTAAATAATAAGTTTAAATATATATAATAAACTTTAAATTACTAATTTAAAATACTCTTTTATATTAATAATATTAAAATAAGAATATAATTAAAAGAGAAAAATACTTAACTTTAACTTTCTTAATATAATTTAAATAAAAAGTTTAAAATATTAAAAAGATTACTAAGAAGCTAGAAATTAATTAAATTATAAAAAAGAGATTTAAATTAATATTTTAAAGTTTAACTTCTTTATTATAGAAATAGATTAAATTTCTAAATTAGAAATTATAAAAATAAAAAATAAAATTAAAATAATAAAAGAAAGAGATATATATTCTTTATAAAAAGAGATATAAAATTTTAAATATAAATTTATATTAATTTACTTTTCTTAATAATATATTAAAGTAATTTAAAATAAATATAAGATAATAGAAATATTAAAAATAATATTTAAAATAAAGTTTATAATTAGAGAATTATATAAATAACTAAAAAAAGAGAAAAAGAATATTTTAAAATAATTATTATAATAATTAACTTTATAAATTTAAATATTTATAAAAGTAATTTCTTTCTTTATAATAAATATTAATTACTTATTATTGAATTTATTAATATTAAATTTAGAAATAATGTTGCAACTTGGTGTAACTTAATGAAGATCAAAATGTCATCTGTGTGTATTCTTGTCTGAGTTCTAACTAGTGTCACTAGTTATTAGTTACTATTATATATGTAATAAATAATATTATATTTATTTAATAAGATAATATAATTTAAGAAGTTTAAGTATATATTAAGAGATAAGTTTATATATTTTAAATTAAATAAATTACTTATATTAAAATATAGAGAAGTTAGCTTTAAAATATAAAATTTATAAAGTAAGCTTTAAATAATTACTTCAAAAAGTATTTCTTTTTACTTATAAATTAATATTAACTTAATTTTATTAAAAAAGTTAAAGTAATAAAAATATTAATAAAACTAGAGAAATAATAATAATATTATAAAATATAATAATAGCTTAGCTTTTTATAAATTAATATAATATTATAATTAGTATATTATAAAAAAACTACTTAAAATAACTATATAAGCTATATTTATAGTAAAGTATTTATAATATTACTTCTAAATTAAGAAATTACTAAATTAACTAAAGATTATAAAATAGTTTTACTAACTTTAAAATTAAGAGCTATAGAATATTTAATAGATAATATATATAATATAAGAGAGCTAGATATATAGAAGCCTAGTAAATTACTAGTAATATCTCTAGTTATATGAAGAGAATAACTAGTAGAGAGTATAGAGATATATTACTATAACTATTTAATATATAGAGACCTAGGGAATTTTTAATATAGCTCTTTATATTAAAAAGATAATAAATAGAGAGAAGTATAAAGAATTTTTTTAAAAAAAAACCTTAAGCTTTAGTTTTTAAATAAAAAAAAACTTACTTTAATATTTATCTAGCTTATATTTATAAACTATTATTATATATAATATAAATAAAATTAAAAAATAAAAGTATTATAAATTATATAAATAAACTTTAAAATAAAAAAAAAAGTTTTTATTAATCTTTATAATTATTTAATAAAATTAATTAAGATTATATTTTATATAATAATTATAAATAAAGAAAAATACTTTTATTAAAATTATTACTTTTTAAATTAAAAAGAGAAAAATCTATAATTAATATTAAAGAACTTAATTTAAATATTTAAAAGAGATATAATATTAAGTTATAAGTAATTAAAATAATAATAAGCTTTAAAAAAGTATTTTAATTTATAATTAATTTAAATAGTAAGAAATTAAAATTAAGTTATATATTTAATAAAATTTATAATAAAATAATTAAAAAGAGTATTTTAAAATACTAATAAAAAGAAAACTAAAATTACTAGTTATTAATAATTAATTACTAGAAGAATTATAATTTAAGATAATAAAAATTATAATATATCTTTTAAATTAAATATTAATATAAAGTTTTTAAGTAAAAGATTTTATATAAAAGCTTCTTTTTAAATATACTTAATATTAAAAAAGATAATTAGCTTTAATTTACTTATTTAAAGATATTTAAATATAAAATATTTATAATAATAAAAGAAGTTTAATTTAAATTTTTTTTTCTAAACTCTATTAAATTCTAAGTAAATATATTAAGTAATATATTTATTCTAGAGTAAAGATAAACTTAAAATATATTAAATAAATCTTAAAAGCTAAACTAAAGACTTAGAGATTAATAATATAATATATAAAGAAAGATAGTAAGCTAATAAATTAAAATATATCTAGATATATTTTAAACTCTTTCTAATATTACTAGAAAGTTTAATTATAAGTATTTTAATATATATAATTAAATTAAAAAGCTAGCTATTAGCTAAAACTATAATTTTATAAAATAATAAAACTATAATAAACTAGTAAAATAAAGAATAAAACTTACTTCTAGAGATAATAATCTCTAGTTATATAAATTTATAAAACTTAATATAAGTAATAATATTATAATAACTAGAAAAGTATATTCTTTATTATTATTATTATAATTTAAAATTAACTTTTTAATATCTCCTTATTAAATATATTATTATAATAACTTATTTAATTAAATAAAAATATATATTATTATATTAATTAAAATATTAATAATTTCTTTATTTTAATTAATAAATTTATAACTCTTAAACTTCTATAAAGTATAATATTTTATTAAATATATATAATAATTAAGTTATATATATAATAGTAATTTATAAATATAAGTTATATAAATATTAAAGTAAGTCTCTTTTTATTTTAAAATTAAAATTTAAGATTCTTTCTTTAAGATTCTCTATACTTCTCTTTATTTATCTCTATCTAATTAATAAGGGCTTCTCTAAAGATTCCCTAAGTCTCTATATATTAGATCATTATAGTAATACTTCTCTATACTCTATTAATTATTTTCTTTTTATAATCTAGGGTATTACTAGTAATTTACTAGGTTTTTATATATCTAGCTCTTTTATAATATATATATTCTCTTTATTTTAATAATAAATAAAGTTTTAAAAAAAAAGAGAAAAAAGAAGTTTATAATAAAAGAAAATATAAATTATTTATATTTAAATTATAATTATAATAAATTTCTCTTTTTATAATTATAAAGTTATTATTATTAATATATTATAGAATTATAATTAATAGATAATATATATAAATAAATTAAAAAGTAAAATAATAGAAGAAGTTTATATTATAGAAGATAATATTAATTAAACTTAAATTTAATATTAATTAAGAAAATAAAATATAAATAAGCTAGATATAGATTTTTAATAAGCTTTAATCTAGAGAAGTATATTAAATTAGAGGCTAATTATATATAGATAATTTAAATTCTCAAGTAAGAAGAAGAGAATTATCGTTAGGATAATTAATAAGGATAACTATAGTGCTATAGTTTAATAAATTCTAATTATTTTCTACTTTCTTTAAAAAAGAGATAATTATTTAAAAAGTCTTTTAACTAAGAAAAATATTACTATATTATAATAATTACTACTACTTTTAATTAAATAGGCATATAAGGTTTATGTAAATAAAATGAGTATTCAATATAAATTAGCAATAATTAGCTTAGAGGCAGTGTAGTTAAAATCACGCTACATATTAGGTAAGTGCCACTATACTTAATATAACGCTCGCGGAGTTTCGCATCATATTGGGGCCTTAATAAACCCACCCCTCTCAGTCACAATTGTGTCATCAAATATTTCAGTAGACCTCCTCTGCCGGGATAGGCAGTGTCTCGCTAGAATGACTAACCCTTCGTTCCAACCTTTGAAAAACGATTTGCTGCTTCGCGCAGCGTGGGGTCTGTAATTCTTCATCTCACTGGCCCAGCATTTTTCTAATTAAGACGGCATTGCTGACCCTCATTGTGGTTATTAGGTGAGGCTGTTGAACGTCCACCTATGTGGGTGATGCGTCAAGGTAATTCAGTCATCCGTCCTTTTGCCTTTATTAAAATCTTAGCCAAAGAAAGAGGAGCTGACTGGGTTTGAAGCTGGCCGCTATTTACCGGAATACCATGAGGCTAAAGGCTCTCGCGATTTTTTCGAATGCTGCCGCGATGCTGAAATTGCGTCAACAATTACTCTCCAGCCTGTGGAGCGCTTCGCTGGCCTCCTCGACGCCGCTATTATATTCTCCGATATTCTTGTTATACCACAGGCCATGGGTATGGAAGTCAAAATGGTTGACAAACAGGGTCCCCATTTCCCAAGCCCACTTAAGTCACCCGCAGACGCCCAGTATAGCCGAGTACTAGAGTACAACGTGAATGTTGCCAATGAGCTCGACTATGTGTACAAAGCCATCACCCTCACAAGGGAGAAGTTGGCTGGTAGGGTTCCTCTTATCGGGTTCTGCGGTGCGCCATGGACTCTTTTTTGTTACATGGTCGAAGGAGGCGGCACTAAGCTATTTGCTCAGTCTAAAACCTGGCTCTACAAGTACCCAGAAGAGACCAAGAAACTTCTTCTTAAGATAGCAGAAATTTGCGTTGACCATCTCGCCCTTCAGGTGGAAGCCGGTGCACAAGTACGTCCCCGTTGCTCTTGGCTTGACTATTCTTTAACACTGCCCCTTTCTTAATTTGCCTGGGGCGCTGGTGTGAAACAGCTGCGAAATACTAATAGCTGATGGTGAATGACGACAGATGGTCATGGTTTTTGATTCATGGGCTGGAGAACTGTCTGCTGCGTCTTTCGAGCAGTTTTCTAAACCGTATCTTGCCCACATCGCTGAGAAGCTTCCTGGAAAGCTTCAAGCGCTTGGGCTCGCTAAAGTACCCATGACTGTCTTTCCCAAGGGGGCATGGTATGCCCTAGACTCTATGTGTGACCTTGGCTACAATGTAGTTGGCCTTGACTGGCTCCAGGATGCCGCAGATGCTGTCAAGATACGAGGCGCCCGGAATGTTGTTTTCCAGGGGAATGCTGACCCTGGCGTATTGTACGGGTCTAGGGCTGCCATAACGCAAGCTGTTGAACAAATGGTAAAGGGCTTCTGGGTTAACAAAAAAGGATGGATCGCAAATTTAGGACATGGTTTGTTTTCTAGGTTGTGTGCAAAAGATCACTGTCGCTAATACGTCTGGTAGGAATCACTCCAGGTGTCGATCCCGAGAACCTGAAACATTTCTTTGAAGAAGTCCATCGCCTGACAAATTAACAAGAAAGATCCAACCCCCTCCTCCCCCGACGAGATTCCACCAAGCAGGCAAAGGTGAAAATCCCAATCACTCTGCAGATTGGGAGGTGGTGGGATCGCTCTGATATGCGTCATGTGGTGAAACAAAAAAAGGTGCAGGTACGTCGGAAGGATATGAAAAATTCAGGGCGGCATTTGCTTAGCCGTGTAAATCCAGTAGCCTAGAAACGCCAATCTACCTAGAAGCATGAAGCTTCCCCGAATTTTTGTGTGCCAACACCTGTCCCGTGAGGGGCGGGAATACCTGAAGCGCCTTGCACCAAGTCTATAGACTCGCATGAGAGCAAATATCTCTCCTAAGCGCACATACGATTCACATCTCCACAGCACCACATAACAGTAACGCTGCACCTCTCCTGCGCAACCTCTTGATGTGTAATTATTATGTTTTGCTGAATAACCAATTCTTACCCTTCGCGGTACGAGATTCGGGGCCAGGGCCATTGTTGTGCGCCTGCTCCTGGCTTCGGTTGAGACCAAGCTCAAGATCTGCCTCACTGCTTTTGAAAACGTTGCCAGCACCACCACGGCCGGCATGCTGCGCGCTGGCACTGTTTCGACGAGGTATGCTACATGGCCATGTCGTTCAATGAGCCTCGGTTTGAATATACCAATGTGAGGTCAGTTGTGGGGAGGGCAATGGGCTCACGCATTTACGTCTTGTCGACGGCGGGTCTCGTAGGGGTCCTCATTCTTCGCCATATTGCCAGTACCACCACGACCAGTAGTGACGACTGGTTTCTTCAACACAGGTGTCTCGAGGTCCGACGGTGTCAGCTTGGGCGATTGCGACGCATTTGCCATATTGCCAGCACCTCCACGGCCATGGGAAGCAAGCGGCGAGGTCACCGACTGGCTAATCCCCACATTTGTGGCCGGCTGTCTTGTCTTGTTTGAATTATTTATAGTCGTCATGTTGCTGTTGCCTATATCATCTGGGTGCGTGCTTCGATATTTGAGGTGATGGGTGGAATGAGTTCAATCTCGATGGATTAAAGGGATTGGGAACAAAAAGTAACCACCTAGGTAGATCTCGTATTTGTAATATTAATTTATTTATTATTCATGATATCTATAGCTTCTAAATTAGTATCTTATAACTAAGATTCTTAATTTAAGTTAAAATTATATTCTCTCCAATCTTATTTAATAGTTAGGTTATATATATATTCTTACTATCTTGGAATATATATATTAAATTAAATTAATATAAACTTATTTGAATATTATTTAACTTATATTTATAACTAATAACTCTTTATTATTTAATAAGAAAGTATTTATAATAACTAGTTAAATTAAAAGAAGAACCTTGAAATATATAAAATTATTTAAACTTTCTAATTAACTTTTTATTATTATTATTACTATTATTATTATACTTATTATAGAAAGTAAAATATATAATATATTTATAAATAATAATAAAGAAAAAAAGATATAAATATAAAATAAAAAATATTTATATAATACTTTATTTAAGCTTAAATTAAATATACTAGAAGTATATAGTAAATTAAATAACTAAGTTAATGTAATTATATAGCTTATATTTTATTAAAGAAGAGTTATAAGAAGTAATTAAGATCTTACTCTAGGCTTAATTTCTTTATATATTAAAGCTTTAGTTATTTGAGAATTTTACTTATTTTATAAAGTATTAAAAAATAAAGAGAAGTATAACTTTAATAGAACTATAAATAATATAATTATTATAATAATATTAAAATTATTAAAATAAATAAATTAATAAAGTATTATAAAAATAAGAAAATCTTAATTTACTACTTATATAAAAATAAATAGAGATTTACTTACTTATAAGAGAAGTTAATAAATAAAATATAATAATAATTTATAAATATAAGCTATATAAATATTAAAGTAAATCTCTCTTTATTTTAAAACTAAAGCTTAAGGTTCTTTCTTTAAGATTCTTTATACTTCTTCTTATTTATCTCTATTTAATTAATAAAAGCTTTTCTAAAAATCTCCTAAGTATCTATATATTAAATAATTATAATAATACTTCTTTATATTTTTTATTAATTATTCTCTTTATATAACCTAGAGTATTACTAGTAATTTACTAGATTTCTATATATCTAGCTCTCTTATAATTATTCTCTTTCTTTTTAGTAAATATTTTAATTACTTTTAGTTTATTATTATAACTAGTTTTTTAATAAGTAGCTATCTTTTAATTATATTATATAATAGTTTTTTATATATTATATTATTATAATTACTAAAAGCTATTATTTAAACTCTTTTTATATAGTTTTAATTTTTTTTTATTACTTCTCCTTATTAATGTATTATTTATCTTCTCTTTATTATATTTATAATCTTTTTTTATTATTAATTCATTTATATCTCTTCTTATTATAACTTTAATTACTTCTTTCTCTTTTATTAAGAAAAAAACTACCTTAATTCTCTTAATACTTACTTTAAGCAATTAGCCTTATATTACTTATACTTTAATAACTATAATAGAGTAGCCCTAGGGCACATTGCAGATAGGCGTTAATTCTTATATTAATATACTCAAAGAAGAAGATTCTTTAAGATAATAGAAAATAAGTTCTCTCTTTACTATAGCTAAGTGTAATCTATACTTAAGCTCCTTACTCTAAAGATAACCCGAGCTAAAGCTCGAGTTTATAATAGTAACTAGTTCTTCTTAATATAGCTTAAGTTTATTAAATTATTATAGTTATTTTCTTAATTTCTATTCTTCTAGTTATATTTATAATATTTAAGTTAATAAAGTTACTCTTTCTATTATTACTTACTATTTATTCTTTTATATTTTCTAAGTTTAGAGATATATTTAGAAATATATTTTAATTATAAAACTAATTATAAATAAAGAGTATATTACTTTTAAAATTATAGAGAGTAAAGTCTTTATTATTAATAATAAAGATAAGTTCTTTAATAAGGCTTGTATTATTTTAAATATAAATAACTTAAAAGAGAATATATTTAATAATAAATTAAATAGAAGTAATTTTAAAATTATCTCTTCTTTATTATTTAATATAGTTATTTTATTAATAAATCTTAGGTTACTCTTTCTTATTACTATAACTAGATTTATAAGTATTGAGATAGAGGGAATACATACACACAACCCAACTACCAGGCAGGCCCAACGGAATAACATACTCGTAGGATCATGAGAGTCGCAGACTTATAAGTTGTAATAAGAGGACTATTAATAGTTCTAATTAATATAATAATATGTGTTTTTATTTAATTAAATAGGTTATTATAATAATACACTTAAAGAGGTATTAAATAGTTAATTTTAAGAAATAATAATAATAATAATAAAGAGTATACTATTCTAGCTATTATGATATTACTACTTATATTAACGCTTGGGAATCCATATAACTAAGACCGCTATTTCTAAGAGCAAGTCTTATCCTCTATCTTAGTATAAAGCTAATTAATTTTATTTTAATATTTATTTCTTTATAATTTACTTTTAATTAAATTACTACTACTAGAATTAATATTTATCTTTTAGCTTAATAAAATACTAATTTTACTATTATTATAAATTTCTATATAAAGTATTCTTTATATACTTTACTTTCTTTTTAAGTTAAATTTCTAGTAATTTCTAGTAATATCTTTATTATTTTATAATATACTTATATCTTTTTATAAACTATAAGTTCTAATATTTCTCTAGTTATTATTACTAACTTTATTATTATTATATTAAAATTAGATAATAATACTTTCTTTAAATAAGAGAGTTTTTTATTTAAATATATAACTAATTTATTTTTAAATAAAGTATTATTACTTAAGAATATTATCAAAATTTAAATTAATAATTAATTTTATAAACTAATTCTATTAATATTAATTTACTCTTTTTTCTTTATATTAGTAATAATCTTTAACTTTATTAATATATTTTCTATAAATAATATATTATAAAGGTCTTAAATAAGTAATAGCTAAAATTATAGAGAATTACTTTATTATCTCTACTTTTTTAATAATTAATTTTATCTTTATAAAAAGAAAATCTAAGTTCTATATATTATATAAGAATTATTAAAACTTTTATATATTTATAAGTATATTTTTTTAATTTAATTTTAGTACTAATTTACTATATTTATTTTCTTTTTTAAGTTATTATAAGTATATTAGAGAATCTTAATAATATAATATTAATATTAAGCTAGATATATTATATATATATAACTTATTATTTTTATATTAATAATAAGAAATAGTTTTTATAGAACTTTATTCTTCTATATAACTATTACTAGTAAATTACTTATATTATTAATAAATTAATAAAAGTATTTTTTATTATTAAAATAATATAAAGAAATTATTATTATTTTATTAATATTAAAGCTAATATACTAGTAATTACTTTTTAATAATTACTTTATTTTTATTATAAATATTAGTTAATAATTCTATATCTTTTCTTTAAGTTATTTATATTATATATATAGCTCTTATAAAGATTTAATATTAATATTATTTATAGATATATTTATATCTTAGTATTATTATATTAAGTTAGTTATTATATATTATAGTAGTAATAAAATAGTAATTAATTAACTTTAGATTATTTAAATTAAATTAAACTAGAAATTTACTTTATTTATATAACTACTCTCTAAAGATAAGAAATATAATATATAATTTAAAGCTAAGGTAATTTATTATTATTATACTTTTACTTTACTTAATTATTATTATAATATAGTAGTTCTATATCTAGTATATCTCTCTTTTAGATTAAAGATACTATAAATTTAAATTCTACTAGTAATATACTTCTAGAGATTATAGCTCCTTAGAAGAAATTTAAAATTAGCTAAGCCTATAGCTAAGGGTAAAAACTAGACTACTTCTATAATATTATTATAATAGCTATATCTTCTTATTATAAAGAAAGCCTTAAACTAGGGGGAATTAGGAAGTTTAACTTATAACTTTAAATCTAGCTATATTTAATATATAATAGAACTAGTAGAACTTAAAGCTAGGAACTTAAGACTAGAAAGTTAAATAATTTAAGAATTAATAAGAGTCTTATAATAAAACTCTATTTTCTCTAATTACTAATAAGATAATATAGCTAGATAATTATAAGTTTTTCTTATATTCTAATATTTAAAAAGAGTAATTAGTTTTATAATTATTAAATTTATATATAAATATATAGTAGCTCTAGTATAAGCTATATATATAGTACTAGGGTTTTTACTTAGCTCTTTAAAATATAGTTTTTCCTTAGTTATTATAAAATAAATATATTAGATATTATCTTTAATAAGAGATCTATTAGTATATAATTTAATAATAATTAATACTTTACTTAATTATATATATTTTATAATTTTATAAAATTATATAGTTAATATTTACTCTTTTATTATAATTAATAATTAATAAGAGTTAATAATATTACTTTATTATATTTTAATTTTAATTATAGTTAATTAATTATTTAATTTTAAATAATTTATAATAAAATTTTAATTCTTTTAATTTTACATTTCTTATTTTACTATAAAGATTTCTATTATAAAGTAATATATTTTTCTTTATTTACTTATCTTTTTTTAATTATATTTTATAAATACTTTTACTAATTTTACTATATTTATTATATTTTTATTTATAACTTATTTATTATATTTAACTAGTTATTCTTTTTATTTAATTAAATAATATTTAATTAAATAGTATTTCTATTTTTATATAGTTTTTATATTTTTAATTTATTTTAAATTCTATTTCTATTTATTATCTTATAAATTTAAAAATAATAATATATTCTTCTAATTTTTATTTATAATTATCTATAGTCCTAGTAAGCTAATATAAAATATATTATATAAGTAATTATATTTTATTAAAAATATTAATTAATATATCTATTTTCTAATTATATTAATAATTTTAAATAATTTAATAAATTATAAAAGTAATATATATATTTTTTCTCTAGTAATATATATTTTTAATTAATAATCTTATTGAATTATTTCTTTTTATTACTAGTAGTTAGTAATATTTATTATATTACTTTACTTAAGCTTATATTATCTTTTCTTAATAAAAATATAATTAATTTTATATAATCTTATAACCTAATTTAGTACTTAATATATTATCTCTCTTTATAAATCTTTATTAACATTTATATTAAGCTTAAGATAGTAATCTAATAATATATAAAATAGTAATAGTTTTATTATAAAATTAGTAACTAAGTTTATTATAAATTATACTATATATAATAACTATAGTTAGTTTATTTATTATTATTTTTATAAAGTAATATAAGTAATATAAGTAATATTTAATTTATTTATTTAATTTAGCTATTAATTTATAATTAAAATATTATAAATAGATATTATTTAATCTTATTATAGAAATATAACTCTAATTAGAATTTATTTATAAAAACTAAGTTATAGTTTAATATAATCTCTTTAAGAGTTTTATATTAAAGTTGTATTTTATTATAGAAAAGTTTTATTAAATATAATATATTTATTTATAATTATTAAAATAATATCTATCTCTATTTTCTTAAATTTTATAAGTAGTAAATTTATTTTAAAGTTTATTAATAATTTCTCCTATAGTTTATAATATAATTATTCTAGCTTATTATAAGGATAATATTATTTTAAATTAATATCTTAATATATAAAGTAACTCTCTTTATATTTCTATACCTGGTTTTCTAAGCTAATTTAATAGAATTTTGTTTAATAAATTTATATTTTTATTAACTTTAAAATATCTCTTTAATAAATTATTATAATATAATTACAAGAGTATTATTTTTAAGTTAGTTCCTTTAAATATATATACTTAATCTTTATAATATAAAGTTCTTTTATTATTTACTATTTATAAGGACTTTATTATACTTTCTATATCTTACTTTATTATAGTTTTAATAATATAATTCTATATCTATATATTATATACTTATAATTATAAGATTATATTTATTAATAAAAGATTTATATTTTATAAACTATTTCCTAGCTTATTATACTTATAGCTCTTAATAAAAGTCTTAGAATTTATTATATTTTATATCTAATTTTCTAAATATTATAAATTTAGCTCTTTTTAAAAATCTTTTTTTATATAAAAATAGAGTATTTATTATCTCTTTTTAATTAAAGTTAAACTTAGAATTTTTTATTTTTATAACTTATTAAACTTAGTTTTATAAATTATATCTTTATTTAATTTATTTAGTAATTTATAATTATTTTTCTTTAAAGCTCTAGTAATAGCTCTCTATTTATTTTTATTTTATTTTTATAATTAAATTTCCTTAATAAAGTATTAATAAAATTAAACTTCTTTAACTAATATTTTATTATAAATTTAAGTAAAGATAAGTATATATATTAATATATTTATTTTCTATTTAATTTTTATATTTTTATAAAACTTTATAAATTTTAGTAATTTAATAATATTTTTATTAATATTTATATTCTCTTTAAATAATATTATTAATATTTAAAAAAAAATTATAATAATAAATAGCTCCTAGGTTAATATATTATAATTTATTTTTATTATAAAGAATTTCTATAATTAAAATATAATAAAATAATAAATATCTTTCTTATTAAATTATAAAATAATTCTTATTTTTTTAATATATTTATTTCTATTTAAATTAGTAATTATAATTAAAGTAATATAATAATAATACTTTTTAAAATATTATTATTAATTATATAAATATTATCTTACTTATTAAATTAAATATAATTACTTCTAGCTTTTTATTATTTTTATTATCTTTAAAATATTAATTTAGTAAAGTTATAATTTAAAATATTTAAAATAATTTTCTATAGAAATTATAGAATTTAAGAAAAACTTATATTTCTTTATAATTAACTAGCTCTTTTTACTTTATTATTATAATAACTCTTTTTTTATTTATAATTATTCTTTTTTTAAATAATATAAAATTAAAGAATTTTAATAAATTTTAATAGAAAGTATATTTTAATAAGTTAATATATAGTTCTACTTTCTTTATATATTTTAAAATAATATAAATATATTTTATATACTTAATTTTTATTTTAGAGAAAATTAATATATTATTAAGATAAGTAATAGAAATAATATCTAGTAATTTAAATAGTAATATAAAATATATATAATATTTACAATAACTTTAAGATTAAGAAAAGAGAGTATTAATTTTTCTTTATAATATAAATAATATTAAAGTACTAGCTAGGCTCTTAAATAATTATATTCTTCTTATTTTTAAATTCTTATTAATATACTTATAAAGGTCTATTAACTTTATTTCTAATAATAAATAAATTAATTTATAAAATAAGAAGTACTTATCTTTTAAGTTAATTATATAATTTATTTCCTTATAATAAAGAAGAAAATATATACTTTTTATAATAAGGATATTAATATAGTTCTAAATCTCTATTAAGATCTTCTCTTTATTATAGTAATTTTTATTATTTTTATAAAGTAATAATATTAGTTCCTTAGTTTATATTATTAAAAATATTTAAATCTTATTTTAATAAAGCTTTTAGAACTTATTTATTAATATAAATTATATTACTTTCTATATATATTTATAATACTATTTAATTATATATACTTAATATTATATATTTCCTTAATATTGTTTTTTAATAATATTAAACTTCTCTTTAAGTTTATATTATAATTAATTATAAAATAATATATTATAAACTTATAAATATATTCTCTTAAGTTTATTATTAATATTAAGATCTTTTACTAGCTATAGTTCTTTAATTATTAATATTTTAATATTATAAAGCCTAGTATTTTATAAGATATTTTTTAAATTACTTTTTTTAAATAAACTTAATATTAATAAGATTAATATTTACCTTTCTATTCAAGTTTATATTAATATTAATTAAAATCTATAAAGTATTATAATAAATATATCTAGCTTTTACCTAATAATTCTCTATAAAGAGTTTTTAATTAAGTAAATAGAATTTATATTAATCTTTTTCTTTTTTTAATATACTTATTATAATTTATAAATTAAGTAATATCTTTTAATATATAATATCTTCTAATATATCTTTCTTATTTATAAGTATAGTATGTAATTTTTAATTTTTCTTAAAGTACTTTATTTTTATAAGATTCTAGTTAAATATTTAAACTTAATTAATAATTAGAGATCTTTTATTTATTCTCTAGTTTATAATCCTTAGATTTCTATTAGTAATTTATTTAATTTAATTTTATTTCTTTTTTAATATTTTTATTTTCTTTTATAAATTTAAGTAGAAACTTTATAAATATATAACTTTATTAATAAGTTTCTCTTTTTTCTTTAAGATAATTTTATATTATTTTATAATCTCTATTTATAAATTAAAAAGAAACTTATTAAAGTATTTCTAAACTTTAATTAACTTTAGTTTTTTTAAAATATTAATTATTATTAAATTATATATTAATAGATCTCTTATTAAAAGTAATATCTAATATATTTATTTTATAATAACTAAGGAAAAACTATATTTTAAAGAGCTAAGTAAAAACTCTAGTATTATATATATAGCTTCTACTAGAGCTACTATATATTTATATATAGATTTAATAATTATAAAGCTAATTACTTTTTTTAAATATTAGAATATAAAAAAAAATTATAATTATTTAATTATATTATCTTATTAATAGTTAGAGAAAATAAAGCTTTATTATAAAACTCTTACTAGTTCTTAAGCTATCTAATTTTCTAATTTTAAGTTCTTAACTTTAAGTCCTACTAGTTCTATTATATATTAAATATAACTAAATTTAAAGTTATAAGTTAAACTTTTTAATTTCCTTTAAATTAAGGCCTTCTTTATAGTAAGAAGATATAATTATAATAATAATAATATAAAAGTAGTCTAGTTTTTACTCTTAGCTATAAGTTTAGCTAATTTTAAATCTCTCCTAAGGAGCCTTAACTTTTAAAAGTATATTATTAGTAAAATTTAAATTTATAATCTTTTTAATTTAAAAAAGAGATATACTAGATATAGAACTACTATATTATAATAACTATTTTTAAATAATATTTTAAAAAATTAAAGAAAATATAAAAATTCTATAAACTTTACTTTTTTAGTATTTTATATTTTATTAATAAATAATTAAATAGAATTTTAATATATTTCTTTTTTTAAAAATTATTTTAAATTAATTAAAGAGTAATTTAGATTATTTTTATATAACTTTTAATTTTTTAAATTTACTTTAATTTACTTATATTATTTATATAATTAATAATATATATAATCTTTTTGAAATTATAATTAAAATATTTCTTTATTTTTTATAAGTATATTATAAATTACTTTTTACTTAATTTATTTTTAAAAGTTTATTTTTAAAGTAAAGATTTTAATATTTTTAATAATAATATTCTTTTTATTATCTTTATTTATTTTATTTAAAGATTATTATTATTTATTAAATTTTATATTAAATATAAAGTTAAAATTAAGTTTTTTTATTAATTATATTTTTTTCTCTTTTTAATATTAAATTTTTATTAATATTTTAGTTTAATTTACTATTATTTTTCTTTTATAAATATTTTCTTTAATTTTTAAATTATTTTAAGTTTATTTTATATTAATATTATTAAAATTTTAGTAATTTTTAAATCTTATATTTATAATTCTTTATTAATTAATAATATTAGAGTTCTTCTTAATTTTAAATCTTTTATTATAATTTTACTTAAGTAACTTTTTTTAAAGAAACTTTAAAATAATAATAATAATTTATAAATATAAGCTAAGTAAATAATAAAGTAAGTCTCTTTTTATTTTAAAATTAAAATTTAAAATTCTTTTTTTTAAGATTTTTTATATCTTCTCTTATTTATTTTTATTTAATTAATAAGAGCTTCTCTAAAGATTCCCTAGATTTTTATATATTAGATAATTATAGTAATACTTCTTTATTCTCTTTATTAATTATTCTCTTTATATAATCTAGAGTATTACTAGTAGATTACTAGATTTCTATATATCTAGCTTTTATATATAGAGAATAGAAAAAAAGTATTATTATTATATTTACTTTTAAAGTTTTATAATATAGTTAAATTATAAAGTAAACTTAATATAAGTTAATAAGTTAACTTATATTAAGATAGAGAGTAAGATTATATACTATATAAACTCTTGAAAATTTACATAAGTAATAATATTATATTAACTAAAAAATATATACTTTTTCTTATTATTATTATAATTTCTTAAAATTAACTATTTAATATATCTTTACTAAGTATATTATTATAGTAATCTATTTAATTAAATAAAATATATATTACTATATTAATTAGAACTATTAATAATTTCCTTATTATAACTAATAAATCTATAACTCTTAAATTTCTACTAGTAGAGTATTTTATTATATATTATAACTTAATATAACTTAATAAAAACTAAAATACTAACTCTATATATATTCTTATTTAAGTTCTAATTTCAATTAGTAGTTCTTTACTACTGAGATAAAGAGAATATATATATAACCTAAATACTAGGTAGTATTAAACTAGAGACCTATTATATAATGCGAGGGGCATTTCTATAATATATAGATAGGATAGTAAATATAAGCCTTATTAATAATAATAGAAAGTTATATATTAAACTACTCTAGTTAAGCCTAGTATATATAGATAATTTAAATTCTTATATAAAAAGTAAGGAATAATAATTAAAATAATTAATAATAATAATTATTATATTATAATTTAATAATTAAAAATCTTAGAGTTATATTAAAAAAAGTAGCTATAATTATTAAAAATAAATATTAAAACTAAGAAATAAACTATAAAATTACTTATTAAATTATTAATAATATTAATAAATATTAATATCTAAAATTATATTTTAAGTAGACCTAGTAATTAAAATTCCTTTAAGTAGAGCTATATTATAAATATTATAGTAAAGAGAGTTTATAATCTAGATTATTTAAATAACTTAAAGTAATTCTCTAGTACTTAATTTATAAAACTAAAGAGACTAGAGATATTTAATTATTAAATAAAAATAAAGATTATAAAGTTAAATAATACTTTAAAGTTTATAAAGAGTATTATAGTTATAAATATCTTTAATAAACTACTTTTAAAAGATTAAGAGATTATAAAAAGAATTAAGCTTTTATTAAAGTAATTTTAATTAATATAATAAATAAGTAAATAAAATTTATAATATTTTTAATTAAATAATTAAAAAGATTAATTTATATTTTATTAAAATATATTTACTTATAATAATTAAATTAAAAGCTTATTATAATATTATATAATTTTTATTAACTTAAAAGCTATTTATAAAATTAATATAAAATTAAAAAGAAAATAAGCTTAAAAGTAATATTTAAAAGTACTTAAATAAGCTATAAGTTATAATTTTAATTAAAAAGAATAAATTATTATATAAAAGAAAATAATATATATTATAAAATTATTAAAAGTAATTAAAATATAATATTTAAAGATTTAATTTAAAGATTTATAATAAATTTTAAATTATTAATTTAAGATCTTTTTTTATATTAAATAAAGCTAGAATAAGAAAGTAATTAAAAAAGGTAAATATTTAACTTTAACTTTTTTAATATAATTTAAATAAGAAGTTTAAAATATTAAAAGGATTATTAATAAGCTAGAAGCTAGTTAAATTATAAAAAAGAGCTTTAAATTAACTTTTTAAAGTTTAACTTTATTATTAGAGAAATATATTAAATCTTTAAATTAAAAATTAAAAAATTATAAAAATAAAAAATAAAGTAAATAAAACTAGAATAATAAAACTAAGAGATATATATTCTTTATAAAAAGAGATAAAAAAATCTAAATATAACTTTATATTAGCTAGCTTTCTTTCAAAATATATTAAAAAAGTTTAAAATAAATATAAAATAATAAAAAATTTAAAAATAATATTTAAAAAAGAATTTTATAATTAAAGAATTATATAAATAATTAAAAAAGAGAAAGAAAGCCTTTTAAAATAATTATAATAATAATTAACTTTATAAATTTAAATATTTATAAAAGTAATTTTCTTTTTTATAATAAATATTAATTATTTATTATAAAACTTATTAATTTTAGATTTAAGAATAATATTATATTTATTTAATAAAATAATAAAGTTTAGGAAGTTTTAATATATATTAAGAGGTAAGTTTATATATATTAAATTAAATAAGCTATTTATATTTAGATATAAAGAAGTTAATATTTAAATATAGAATTT
The DNA here is from genome assembly GCA_009828645.1 of Calcarisporium arbuscula. NCBI lineage: Eukaryota > Fungi > Ascomycota > Sordariomycetes > Hypocreales > Calcarisporiaceae > Calcarisporium > Calcarisporium arbuscula. The sequence goes on from WBSA01000053.1 coordinate 50,389, forward strand.
ATAAAGTAAGTCTTAAATAATTAATTTAAAAAGTATTACTTTCTACTTATAAATTAATATTAATTAAGTTTTATTAAGAAAGCTAAGGTAATAAAGATATTAATAAAACTAATAAAATAATAATAATATTATAAAATATAGTAATAATTAAACTCTTTATAAGCTAATTTAATATTATAATTAATATATTATAAAAGGTTATTTATAATAATTAAATAAATTATATTTATAATAAAATATTTATAATATTACTTTTAAATTAAGAAATTATTAAGTTAAGCTAAGGCTATAAAATGGTACTATTAACTAGACTATCTAGAACTAAGAGCTCTAAAATATCTAATAAATAATATAAATAATATAATTATTAAAGAACTTTTATTAATTAAGTATAATATATATAATATAAATAAAATAAAATAATAAGACTATTATAAACTATAGAAATAAGCTTTAAATATAGAGAAATAAGTTTCTATTAACTTCTATAACTATTTAATAGAAATAACTAATATTATATCTTATATAATAATTATAGATAAGGAAATAGATTTCTATTAGAACTATTACTTTTTAAATTAAAAAGAGAAAAGCTTATTACTAATATTAAAGAACTTAACTTAAATACTTAAAAGAAGATATAATATTAAATTATAAGTAATTAAAATAAATAATAAACTTTAAAATAGTATTTTAATTTATAAATAGTTTAAATAACTAGAAATTAAAGTTAAATTATATATCTTATAAATTTAATAATAAAATAGCTTAAGAAAGTATTCTAGAGCTATAGTAAAAGAGAAAGTAAAATTACTAGTTATTAATAGCTAGTTATTAATAAGACTATAGTTTAAGATAATAAAAATAGCTATATATTTTTTAAATTAAATATTAAAATAAGATTTTAAGTAGAAGATATTATATAAGAGCTTCTTTTTAAATATTTTTAATATAGAAAAAGATAATTAATCTTAATTTAATTATTTAAAGATATTTATATATATATAACCTTTATAATAGAGAGAGTAAGCCTACCCTTAGCTAAATTAATTTTTAAAATAAAATCTAATATTATTTTTAAAATCCTTAAGCTTAACTTACTTTAAATATAATAATATATTAGCCTTAAGCTACTAATATAAATACTAAGTTAATAAATATTAATTCTAGATACTATAGCCTAAAATATAATTACTATAACTTATAAAATATATAAATATATTATATAAGTTATATTTATATTAATATTATAGTAAAAGTAAGCTATCTCTTTATTAACTTCTAAGAATTTAAAATTTATAATAAAATTACTAGCTTTACTTTCTTATTATTAATCCTAGGCCTCTAGGCTATAGCTCTTTAACTTTTAGAGCTTAATATATTATAAATATATAATAAACCTACTTTAAATATAAAGATAAAAACTTATATTAAAAATTAGATAATTAATATAATTACTATTATAATAAATAAGACCTTTTAATTTATTAATATCTTTAAAGTATCTCTAAGAAAGCCTTAAAGTTATATAATAATAATAGTAATATTCCTTTTATAAACTCCTCCTTCTTTAAATTTTATTTAAAACTAAACTAATCTTAAATTAAATATAAAATAACTATTTAAATTAAAAATACTCTAACTAATATTAAAAATAGATTATATTAAGAAGTTATTTAAATAATAAATATTATTTAAAGTAAATTTAATATAATTATAGCTTATTATTATTTAATAGAAATATAATTTTAGTCTTTATTATAATAGCTATAGCTAAGTCTTTAAATAATAAATAAATAGCCTAAGATTTCTTTAAAAATATAACTATTTTTTAACTCTCTTTTATAATATTTATAAAAAGAATTTAATTAGAAAATATCTTAAATAATATTAATACTCTTTTCTTAGAAATAAATATAGTAAATTAAATATTTATTATTAAAATAAAAAAGATATAAAACTAACTTAAAGTTAATATATATTTTACTCTAGTTATTTATTTTTTAATTATTAAAGAGATTAATTTATTATATAATAAAGAGCTAATTTTAATATATAAAATATTTAATTATAAATCTTATAATAAGAGCTTTTAACTTAAATAATATTATTAATATTTTTAATATAGTTATATTATAAAATATTATATTATATAATTATAATATAAATAATATAATATTAATATATATCTAAGAGAGAGCTAAGAGAGAGATAGTAATTACTTAATTATTAATAATAATAAAGAATTAAATTACTTTCTTTATAAAGATTTATATTTAATATAAGACTAATTCTACTTTATAAGAGCTTATTATTATTAGAATATAAAAGTCTTTTTATAAAAAATACTCTCTTAATAACTTATATCTCTTATTTATATCTTTTCTTTTAAGAAAAGAGTTATATTATATTTATATTAAAAGTATATAAATTCTAATAATAATTAAACTCTTTATATTAAACTCTTAATTATAAAAATAATATATTAAATATAAATAATAAATTAAACTTTATCTAATTAATACTTTTCTCTTAAATTAGATATAATATAATTATACTTTTAGAGCTTTATTAAAATATAAAATATAAAAATCTATATATTTAAAGATAATATTATATTATTTAATTTATATTAAAAAGTAAGCTATATTATATATATATAAATAATATAAGCTTATAATATAAATATATAATATAAAAATAAACTAATATATAATAACTTTTTTATATTAATAAATTTAAATTATAATAGCTTATAATTCTTTAAGTAAAGAAATAAAAATTAATTTAATATAAATTTTATATAAATTTATTTTAAAATTTCTTCTTTTTTTTATTAATAACTTTAATTTATATTACTCTTGATAAGATCTTTTTAATTATATTTTACTTAATAATAATACTTTTCTCTAAGTAATATAATAACTTTAATTTAAATTTACTACTTTTTATAAAATAATTATCTACTTTTATTATAATCAATTTATGATTAATATACTAGATTTTATATAAAGTACTTTAAAAATTAGTAATTTAATATATAAATATTAATTATAATTTTAATAATTTTAATTATATTTTATAATATATTTATATAAGTCTTAATATAATAATCTAAATTAAGCTAATATTTTTATAATAATATATTTTTAATTATAAAAAAATACAGAAATTAGCTAAAATATATTTAAATAAACTCTTTTTTAATTAAAATAAAAAATAAAATTTATAAGGCTATTAACTAAATAAAAAAAGCTATTTTTAAGAATATTTGATATTGAGATAAGAGTTAAAAATATAATATAAGTATTAAGAACTTATAATAAATGATAATTAATTAATATTATTTATAAATATTAAATAAATTAAATAATATTATTTATATATAAAAATAATAATAAATTAAGTAAGAGTTTTCTTAATAGAAAAATATATTAAAATTAATATATACTTAAAGTTATCTAGATTATTCTAATATAAATAGATATAATATTACTAATAACTTTAAAAAGTTTTTAAATTTTTAAATATTAAATTAAATATTAATAATATTATATTACAATTACTATAAGTCTTATTCTAATTAAAAATAAGCTCTTTTTTTATAAATTATTATAAGAATTTTAATTTCCTTTACTTTTATTTTAATTTATCTATAATATATCTTTAAATTAACAAGTTCTTATAGAGCTTTTTATAATTAAAGTAAATGATTTTAAATAAAAGTCTTATTATTCTGTATTTTATTTATTTTTTTTTATTTTTATTTTTTATAAATTCTTAAGAATAGATATAATTATTATTATTTTATAATAATTAAATATTTTTTATTTTAAATATATTTAAAAAAAAATTAAAATTTTAATTTAACATAATATAAAAAATATTATTTTAATAAATTATTAAAATTAAAAAACTTTAATATAAAAAGTATACTTTATATATATTTTATTAAGCTTATTATCTAGCTTTTTAATATATTTAATTTAATAATATATAAATAAAAAAATTTAAAATTTTAATTATTTTTTTAAAAAGTAATTTTTTCATAAAAAGTTTATTAAAATTATATATTTTTATTTAAACTATATTAATCTTCCAATAAGACTTTTTATTTAAAAGTATAATAAATATATAAAATATTTATTTTAAAATTATAATATTTTTATTTTAATTAAATTATAAAATTAATTATTTTTTATAAAAATAATATTTTTATTAATTAAAAAAAAAAATAAAAAATTAGATCAATTAATATAAATATTTTATTATTTTAAAATTAAATTTTTAAAATAATTATTATTATTTAAAATAATTTTAATTTAAACTTTTTATTATAAAAATAAAGACTTTTTTATTAACTTTTATTTTAATTATTATATTACTTAATTTTAAATTATATCAAAAATAAATAAAAAAAATATTATTCATTTAATAATTTAATTATATATAATATATTAATATAAATTTATTTATTATTAAAAATATTAAATAAAGCTTTTTTTTAAAAAGCTAATAAATTAAAAAATAACTAAAGCTTTTAATAAATCATAAGAAATAATATAATAAATTATTATTTAAAATAAAAAAATAAAATATATAAAAATCAAATCATTTTAATATAAAAATATTTTAATTTTAAAATAATTATTACAAATTTAATTATTATTTTCTCAACTTTATTATAAACTTTTTCTAAACAACTTTAAAAAAATATTAAAGCTCTTTATTTATTTACATCAAAATTAAATATATAATTTAAAAAAGTTTTTTTTTTTATAAAATTCTTATAAAGAATGTATTTTTATTTATATTATTAGAAATTAAAAAGAAATTATTCTTATATTATTTTTTATTATTAATAATTTACTATTACAAAAATATTTTTAAATTTATTATAATTTTATATTAATTTATATTATTTTAAAAAAAAGTATAAATAATAAAATATATTATCATATACATTTAAAACCTTTATTTTATTTTTTAATTTTTTTTTATAATTAAAATTTAAATAAAACAGACAGAAAAAATTAAAATTTTTTATAAAGCTTTTATTAATTTTAAATTTTAATATTAAATAATTATTTAAATTTTTACAAAAAATTATTATTATTTATATTAATTTTAATTAAATTTTAAATTTTTAAAATATTCTACTTTTATTTACTTTTAGATCTTAATTATATAAGCGTATTTTTATTTATTTTACTTTTATTACTTTGTCTTAAAGCTTTTTTTTTTTTTTTTTCTAATTCTCTTTTCTCTCTCTCTCTCTCCTCTCGTTCTTTTTCTTTAAACTAGAGCTTAAAGAGTTTAAAATATATCAAAAACGACTAATTATTTAATTACTTTATTATAATTTTTATTATAAATATAAGTTATTTTAATATATTAATATTATAAAATATTTATTAAATATTTATTAATTACTTTTTAAATATTAAAAATATTAATTATTAATTACTTTTTTTAATATATTATATTATCTATCTTTTATATTTTAAAGATTACTTTTTACTTTTTTAATTTTTTTTTAATTTTTTTTAATATTATTTTTAATATTTATATTCTTTTCGTTATAATTTAAAAAGTCTATATATATTTTATATTAATAAATATACGTTATATAATTAATAATTATTAGATTTTTTAAATAATAATAAAGAGTATTTAATTAAGTTTATATTTATTTACTTATTATATTATTATATATAAAACTATTATCTTTATTAATATTTTTTCCCCTCCCTCCCCCTCTCTCTCTATCTCTCTATACCCTCTTCCTCTAAGCTCGAGCCACTAGGGCGTCTAAGGCACTATAATAAGGAGAGAACTACTAGCTAACTTTAATTAACTTACTAGCGCCTTACTATAAGATATAAGCTACTCTACATATTCATATTATAAGATACTTTATTAAGTATTTTTTAAACTACTCTCTAGAGACTATAGAGATATTAACTACTACCCCCCTAATAGTACTATACTAGCTATATCTTATGCCCTAGGAAGCTGCCCTCCTTACCTCCTCTAACCTCTCTCCCTCTTACTCCTCCTCTAATATTACTTTTAATATCTATACTACCTCCTTTATAACTTAGGGCACTAGTATATATATCTTATATTAATAAGTATAAATTATATAACTAGTAGCTATTAGGCCTCTAAATAGTTAGTAAGGAGTACTTAAGTTAAAGCCTATACTTATCTACTTACTATATTAGCTATAGTATAGAGCTACTACCCTTACTAAGTATATTCTTATTATATATATAGCGCAGGGTATATCTTATACTAGACTCTCTATAATAGTAAGTAGTAAGGTTTACCCTTATACTTTAAGTATAGTGCTAGATAATTTAACTCTCTATTACTTCTTCTTCTTCTAAAAGATAGTTAGTACTTAATATATAGCTATAGAAACTATAGTAGATCCTTTTAAGCTCCTCCTTAAAGGAGTACTTAGAAGATATATTAACTACCCTTAGTTAATATAAGTAAAAAGAGTAAACTAATTAAAGATTAAGTAGCTACTTATATTATTATTATTATTTAAAATTAGTATTACTATCTTATTAGTAACCTAAACTTATATTAATCTTAAATAGTAAGTATAATTCCCTAGATTAAAAGAGTAACTTACTATATATAATAGGCTTAAAGAAGGAGGAAAGAAATAAGAAGTAAATATAAGAGAGTCTATTATTATTATTATAGATCTAATATTATAGTAATAACTACTAGCTATTATAATACTTTACTAGCTAGTATTATAATATAATACTACTTATAATTACTAAATTATATTATACTTATACTAAGATTAAGCTTATTCTCTCCCCCCTCTCTCTCTTTAAAAATACCTCCTCCTTAATAGGAAGTAAGCTAGATAGTTATACTAGCCTAGCTACTAAATCTATTATATACTTATAGTATGCTTAACTTAGGCCTAAATAGGGTATTATATAGAGATTTTTATCTAGTCTTAGTATAGTTTTTTCTTTATTATTATTTATAGATATACTATATATTCTACCTCTTATAGATAATAGATAATAGAATAATAATAATAATAATATTAAATATATTTTTATTATATATATTTTTATATATATTCCTATCTAATCTATTTTCTCTTCCACTTTTTATAATACTACTACATACACCTTTATTTTTATCTTTAGAAATATATATTCACCTTCATTTTAACTTTTATTATTTTTTTTTTTATCTTTTAAAAATAATATATTTTCAATATATACTTATCACACCTATAATACACTTTTATACGTTTTTTTTCCCCCCCCTCTTCCCCGCTCATCTTCCTTCTTTTTTTTCCCTTCTCTCCGTCCCCCGCCTCCCTTCCCTTACCCCTTCCCTCCTTCTTTCTCTTCTTCTTCTCTTTTCCCTCCCTCTTCTTCCTTTCTTCGTCTTTCCTTTCTCTTCCCTTTTCCTCCTCCCTCTACTTCTTTCAATCCCCAAGTACTTTAGTCCTTCTATATCAACTTCAGAGAGACGACAAGAATAACAACGTTCATCTACCCCGTTCTCTTATTATTCTTCTCCCTTTCCTATTCTCCTACTCATTAATCCTTATATCCTTTACTCTTCTCTACTAATTCTTACTTCTTCGCCTCATCGACTCTTTTCTTAATTAGATTATAATATAAGATTACTTATAATTCCTAAACTTCTATTATATTTATATAAAATTCAGTTTATCTTCTCTCTTTTAAAATATCTTCTCTTTAAATACATAAGTAAGCTAGATAGTTATCCTAGCCTAGGCTACTAAATCTCTTTAATATTTTATAATAATCCTTAACCTAGGCTATCAATAGAGTATTATATTGAGGTGTTTTATCTAGCTTTAGTATAAGTTTTTGGTCTCTATTCTTCTCTATAGATATACGATATATTCTATCCTCTTCTTATAGAGATAGATAGTATACTAATAATAAATAATATTTAAAGATATTTTTTTAAAAAAACAAAAAATTATAAAGTATTTATTATATAGACAAAAGCCTAGCTAAAAGAATAATATATTATACTTATATATTATGATTATTATTCATTATTATTATTAATTATTATTATATTATTATTATTATTATTCTTAATTATTTCTATTATTATTATTATTATTATTATTCTTTTATGCTTATTATGATTATTATTATTATTATTCTTTTAGTATTATTATTATATTATTATTATTCTTATTATTCATACTTTACTTCTATTATTCAGTATTATGAGTATTCTATTAGTATTAATTTATTATCTTATATTATTATATTATCTAATATATAGTATTAATAAATTTAATAGCTAAGTCTATTATAACTCTCTAGCTTACTTCTATTAAAAGAGAGGATATTTTTAAAAGAGAGATATATTTATCTTCCTATAAAGTATACTCTAATTATACTTATTACTAATATTATATTATAATATTAACTACTACAATAATTATACTACTTAGTAATATTATTATAATATAACTTATAATGAATAATAATAACTCCTCCTTCTTATATTTACTTCTATTTCTTTCTCTTTTTTTAAGCTTATTATATTATAAATTATCTTTTAATTTTCGAAAATTATATTTATTATTTAAACTTAATCTAACTTTAAATTATTATATTATGTACTAAGTTATATAATACTAAAAATAATCTAGTTATTAGTTAATTTTAATTATTTACTTTTTTTTATTTTAATTATTAAGATAATTTAATATAATTTCTAATCTTCTAAAAAGAGCTTATAAATAAATTTATTAGAAATCTTTAATTATATCTTAAATCTTAATTATATTCTTTAAAAACAGAAATATAAAAGTTAAGTCTTTTCATATTATATTTAAAATCTAAAGATAATCTTTATTATTTATTATTATAAAAGTTTATTAATAAAATATATTTTACTAATATTATATATCTAATAAAAATATATTTAATAAAAGTAATAATAATAATATTTTAAATATTCTAATTATATAATCAATAAATAAATATAAATTTTAATTTAAATACTTTTTATTAATTTATTTAAAGATTTAAGAATTATTAATTATATAAATTAATATTATTATATAAAATATTATATTAGTATTTTAAATATAACCAAAGTAAATAAATATAAAAATAATATTAAACAATAATAAAAAATTAAAAAAAAATAAACACAAGTCTTTTTAAAACTACTCCCTCTCCATTCCCTCCATTCTTCACCACTCATCCTTCCTCGTTTTCTCCTTTTTACAAACGTCCTTTTATCACACTTTTTATCCTCTTCCTATTTCAATACAGTTTCTCTGTCTCCATCCGCCTCTTCCTCCGTTCATTACGTCCTAGTTTTTTTCTCCATCTTTTCCATTCTTTCCGCTTTCACTTTCAACCGAAAGCGCCGACAACGCCAGAGCCGCGCCACCCCCCTTACCCCGCCCCCCCCCGCTTTCCCCCCCCGTTTCTCCCCAGTACCCTCTCCCCCCGCTCTTTTCTTCTCCTTCCACTTTCCCCGTCCCTTCCCCCTCCTCCTCCTTTTCATCCCTTTCATCATTTCCTTCCTACTTCCTTACTTCCTCTCCGTTCGTTTTTTACCCCTCCCCCGGTTTTTTTTCCCTCTTTTCCTCCTTCTTTTTCCTTCTTTCCCGCTTTCCCATTCCTCCCCCTTTCTCCCCATTCTCCTTCTCCCTTTTTTTCTTTCTTCCTTTCCTTCTCCCGCCTCACTTACCCACTCCATCCGTTTTCAAATTTTCTCCTTCTCCTCTCTTTTTCTTTCTTTGCTCTTTCTTTCCCCCTCTCTCCCCTTCACTCATCCCCTTCTCCTCCGTTTTCTACTCCCTCTTTTTCTCTTCCCCTTACTTCCTCCTCCCCCTCCTCTCCTCCCTTTTCTTTGTCATTTCTACCTCGCCTCCCCTCCCCCTCTTCTTACGCCCCTTTCTCCCCCCCCGACAACCTTTTTTACCCTTTCCCCTTTCCTCTTTTCTTTCAGTAACTACGCCTTTTCCTCTTTTTTCCCCTTTTCCTCCCCCTTCTCCTCATTTTCCTCCCATCCTTTCGCTTATTTCTTCCTTCTTTTCCCCTTTCCCCTCTTTTTCTCTTCCCCTTCTACTTCTTTTCTCTCTTTTCTTTTTTTTTCTTTTTTCCCTCCTCCTTTCTTCTCTTACCTCTTTTTCTTCTCTCCTTTCCCGCTTTCCTTCCCCTTTCCTTTCTTCCTTTTTTTAAAAAACAGCTTTATTTAATATTTTTAATAATAAATAATTATTATAATATATTATTAATATAGGCTAATTCTTCAATTAATATCTTTCTTTATTATTTTTTATATAATTTTAAAATTAAATAAGATATAATTAAAATAAAGATTTACTAAAAAAATCTTTATTTTATATAAAAGTTTAAATAAAGTTATTTTAAATATATTATAATTATTTTAAAAGCTTACTATTTAAAATAATAAAATATTATTATTAATTGAATATAATTTCTTAGTTCTTTTTTAATTAATAAAAAATATTATTTTATAAAATAGCTAACTTTATAATTTATTATAAATAAAATATATAATTTTAAAATAAATATTTTATATATTTATTATAATTTTAATAAAAGTCTTTATTTTAATATTTAATAAATTTTTTACAATTAAAAATATTAATTTTTAATTAAATTTTTATAAAAAATGACTTTGCAGAAATAATTAAATTTTTAAATTCTTTTATATATTATTAATTAATATATTAAAACGTAAATAATAATTTACGAAATTATAAAATATTTTTTTGTATATTTAACAGTTATTTTAATTTTATCAATGTAATTAAAATAATACTTTGTTTAAATAACTTTAAATTAAATTTTAATTTTTTTTATAACTCTTTTAAATATAAGATATTTCTATTATTTCATAAAGTTTTAATATATTATCTTTTTACTTCTTTAAAAATTTTATAAAACTAGAAATACAAACACATAAATAAATAAAAAATAATAAAGATTTTTTTATAAAATACTTATTTAATATAAAAAGCGTTAATAAGAACTCTTTTGAATTTAATATATATTATATCTAGAATTAAAATAAAATAAGAAAATATAAAACTATACTAATACTTTTATAAAGAGAAAGTTTATTTAATAAATATTTATAATTAATTAAATTAAAAGTTTCTATAAATTAATTATAAAATACAATTACATATATAATTAAAGATTATCTATATTATTTTTAATTATTATATCCTTATTATTTTATAATATTTTTTATTAATTCTTTATTAACTTTTTAAAAAAAATTAATATTTTTTTTATCATAAATAATAAAATACATAATAAAAATTATTTTATTAATTTATTTACAATATAAAAAAAAAATATTAAGCTCTTATTTTAATATTTTTTTAAAAGTTTTTTCTTTAATTTAAAAATAATTATAATATTTAATATATTAATATTAAATTAAGAAATATTTAACTTAAGCTTGTTATTATTATTTTAATTATAATTTATAAAAGTTTAATTAGTATCCTTTTAAAGAATTTTTAGTTAGAATATAAAAATTTATAATTTTAATTTAAATATTAATAAACATTAATATAATATTATTTCTAATAATTACTTAAATATAAATATTATTTATTCTTTAATTAAAAATAAATTAATAGTAAAGATATATTATTAATATTTTTATTACAAATAAAAAGAAATATTAAATAAAAATATTAACTTTCTTTTTAGAATTTTAATAAAAAAGAACTACTTTATTTAATAATAAAATTTATAATAGTTTTAATTAAATGATTATATTATTTAATTATTTTAAAATCTAGAATTTTTTAAAGTTTATTAATAATATTTATTATATATTTATATGAAAATCCCTTTCTCATATTTTCAATTATCAATCTTACTTTTTAGGTCTCTTTTTTACATTCACCACGACTTTTATTACCTTTATTCTTATTTTTTATATATCCCATCATATTCTCTCCTTTCTTTACAAATTTTATAATAATATTTATTCTATTACTAATGTTTTCTCCCTTCTATCATTCTTTATATGTTCTCCTATTCTCTCCACTCAGCATATTCTTCACCGTAGTTTTATTTTCTTTACTTCATCACGTTATTACCTTTATTTTCTATTTTTAATTAAAAGAGATTATTAAAATACATAATTTTAATTAGTTTTTTATCTTTTATATATTAAAAGTCTATTATTAAAAGAGTATTAGCTTAATTTTAGATTTTATATTAAGATTTATATAATATATTATAAAATATAATTAAAGTTATTAAAATGATAATTTAGTATTTATATATTAAGCTATTAACTTTAAAGTATTTTATATGAAAAATTTAATATAGTATAATAATGATTATAGTAAAATTGATATAATTATTTTATAAAAAGTAAATATAAATTAAGTTATTAATAAATAGAGAGAACTTAAAAGTAAATTTTATATAAAACTCTATATTAAATTAATCTCATTTCTTTATTTAAAGAAGTCATAATATTATATTTAATTTATTAATATAAGAAAATTATTATATATATACGTTTGATTTTTATATTATATATTTATTGGTTACATAAGCTTATATTATTTTATATATATATATATAGTCTTCTTACTTTTTAATATAATTAAATAATACTAATATTATTTTTAATATATAATTTTTATATTTTAATCTGTGTTTAATAAAGCTCTAAAACTCTCATTCTCTTCTCTTTTTCCTTTACAACCCCATCCTAATTACAATTCCAAGTTTAGTTATATCTTTACTGTTCTTTCCTCATATTCTTTTCTCCTTACGCGTTTCCTATAACGCATTTCATTCTTATTTCCACTTATATCTTTTTTTAACTCGTACATATACTAATACATTAAAATCCTTTTTCTTATAGAAAGCGCAGTATAACAATAGACATATTAACTATTCACAGAGTATATCCTTTATACAGCTTGTATATATAAATAAAAATCTAAATTAATTATAAATATTTCTTATAATTCCTTTATTTAAAAATATTATTATTTTTTATTATTTTTTAAAAATTTATATATTTTTTTTAAGGTCTATATATATTAATCAAGATATAATAAAGTAGCTTATTTTATATTCTAATAATAATAGCTCTTATCGAAGTACAATTAGTTTTATATTAAATATAGATCTTTATAAATAAATAATTTAATTTTTTATATCTTTATTAATAATTAAATAATTATATTCTTCTTTTAGCTCTTTTTAAATTATATTATATTATTTATTTAATATTCTAATATATCCTATAATATGTTATAATATATTAATTAAAGTACTAATAATATTACTTAATTAGAGACTTTTATTTAAACTTATAATTACATACTTATAGATTAAAATTAGCTCTTTATTAATAATACAGTTAGCTTTTTTTAATATTAAAAAATAAATAATTAAAGTAGAATATATATTACTTTAAATTAGCTTTCATATTTTTCTACTTAATAATAAATTTTAATTTATTATCTTTATTTTTAACAGAACATATTAATATTAATTTAAGATATTTTCTAATTAAACTCTTTTATAAATATATAAAAAAGAGTTAAAAAATAGTTATATTTTTTAAAGAAAGCTAGATTAATTTATTTATTATTTAAAAATATAACTAACTATTATTATACTAAAGCACTAAGATTATCCCTTTATTACGTAAATAATACATTATAATTATATTAAATTGATTTTAAATAATTTTTTATTTAAATAATTTCTTAATATATTTATTTTATCTTAGCTAGTATATTTTTATTTAAATAATTATTTTATATTTCTTTAAAAGTAGTTTAATTTTACATAAAGTTTTAAAGAAGAGAGAGTTTGCGAGAGAAGAAATATTATTATTAGTATATCAACTTTCAGGGGTCTTCTAGAAGTACTTTCAAAAAATCGCTAGTAAATTAAAGAGTCTTACTTATTATAATAGTAATTTATATTTTATTTAGTTTTTAATTCAGTTTTTATTTATATTTAAAATAGTTTAATTATATTTATTTGATAATATATAACTCTACGAGCTATATAATTATAATTTAAAAGTTCAATTAATAATAAAAAAGTAAAGTTAATAATTTTCTTATAAAATTAAATTTTTAAAACGTAATAACGTCATTTACCTTTTATTATAATATTATATAAAAGTATAATTAATATAATATATTTATATATTGTATAGATTATAGTAAATATATTCTAGGTTATAAGTATTAGAATTATATTATTATTAGTATTTATATAATAATTTAAGGTTAATATATTATTATAATTAAAGTAAGTTAAATTTAACAGATTTTAAAAGTAATATTAGATTTTAGTTTAAGAATTCATTTAGCTAAAGTAAGCTTACTTTCTTATTTATAATATTAAAAAATATCTTCTATTATTCTAGATATTAAAAATAAAAATAAAAATTTAAATATATTATCTTATTAATTTAATAAATATAAATTATAATTTATAACTTTTTAATAATTAAAAAATTATTTTCCTTATTATTAATTTTTATTATTAATTAATAATTTTTTATGTAATTACTTTTATATAATAATCTGTTATTTAATTAATTAATATAATAATTCAAATTTCTTAATCATTTTATAATAAAAATAACTTACTTTTAATTACATTTAAATCTTAAAATAAGATCCTAATATTATTTTGAAAATTTCAAATTTAACTTACTTTAATTTAATAATATATTTAATCTAAATTACTAATATAAGTAATAAGTTAATAAATATTCATTCTAAATATTATAATTTTAAAATATAATTATTATAATCTTAGAATATATAATATATTCTCTCAGCTATATTTTTATTATATTAAATACAAATAAGTTCTTTTTATTACTTTTAAAACTTTAAAATATATCATAAATTACTATACTAGCTTTTATTTCTTTAGTATTAATTTTAAATCTTTAAGCTATAGCTCTTTAAGCTCTTAGAGCTTCATTATTA